>BHFT01019157.1:0-58518 GCA_004320025.1 Laticauda laticaudata
GAGGTCTCTCAGTCCTAGGACCACACGGTCTCTCATGGCTTCATCCATGTTGAGGAACTCGCACGCCCTCCAATGTCCCTTAGAGCCGCTATTAAATCTCTGATACTTTCACTTTCTTTCTGGTCCTGTTTATAGAATTCATGTCTCCGGATAAGGCTGGAGATGGTCGGCACGTAATCGGCCCTCAGTATTCTGTCCAAATCTGGCCAGGCCATTTGCTTTACGTCCTCAACTTTGGCCAATGCCTTGGCCATCTTGAACACTGTGGGCCCACAGTGTGTCAGGAAAACGGCTCTCTTCCTGTTGTCTGATATCCCCTGTAACTCATTGCACTCAAGGAACCTGAGGAATCTGTCGATGTACGATTCCCAGTCCTTCATCACTGGGTTGAAAGGTGCAGGTGGCGAGTTGCTGCTGGCCATTTCGTCTTCGCTTGGTTCTCGTTGCCATGTGCTCAACTGGTCTTCTTTGTCTCAGTATCCCACCTTCATCACCAGTGTTATGTCGTGGGAAAAAAAGACTCGAGACCAATGTGACTTTCAGCTCTTTATTTAGTTCCTGAAATCTGTCTGACTGCAGAGCCACAGCAGCCTCTTTTCTTGCGGCTGCTCACGGCTCGTGGCTCATGGCCAATGACAGCTCCTTGAATCTCCCACCGCTCAGATGGACCAATCACAGGACGGCAATTTCAGACCAATCACAGTAGAGTTGAAGAACCAATCACAGTGGAGTAGTGGTGGACCACAGTGGTCCACAGTGGAGTAGTGGTGGACCAACCAGAACAGGGTCTATCTGCAACACAGCAATTTAATGCAGATATCTAACTACATGACTTTTCAATATAGATTTTGTTTTCCTCCTCTAATCTCCCAGATTATATACTGTATTAAATCTTTCACTCATTACAAAATATGCTCATCCCTTATTCCTCTCTTCATTTCCTCTGTAGTAGAACTATAATCCATAGCTATTTGTTTGGCTGCGAGTAGCATTGTGAATGATAGTAAATAGAAGTACATGCACATTTTCTTAGCAAATAAAGTGTAATGTTGTTTCAAACCTGCCTGTTCCCTTCATTACAGTTGGCAGAGTGGTGAGTGATGTCATGGTTGACCTAGCACTAGTATATGTCCCCCATAAATGTTACTATGTGTTCCCCTCTTTACTTCCTGACGAAAACATAGGGAAGTAGCGTACCATTCCCTTATATTTTGTAAGTAAAGACATTCTCAGTTAAGAAGGTAATATTTTGATTGGATGGGACAGCTGTCCATCTACAGAAGGCGAATCTACATGGGGATCAGACCAAGTATTAATGACAAATGTCAGACCCTGTATTTTGTGGATTTCAGCGTTTTATGTCTTGTATCTGAGTGGGTGTTTTGCATCTGTGTGGGTCAGGATATTGGCAATAGGGAGAAGCTGGGTCCAGCTGTTGTGCTTCATGTTATAGCCCTTAGGCATAGAACACTTGATCATCTGAATGCTCTTAACTTGTAAATCAAAAGGCAGGAAATGACCAGGATTCCAAATGGAGACACCCCAGTTTGGCTGGCAGTTCCAAGCCATTAAATAAATAGCTATCACCCAAATCTCCCAGGTGATAAAACATGCCACTGAAAGAAAAATTTACAAGACTAGGCCATCAAAGGTTTTGCTTTATAACCAATCTTAAAATGCTTCAGTGGTTCTTGGTACCTATGCTAAAGAGACTATTATATAGAAATAAAACTAGGTGGTGAAGTATCTAGATACATGTTACCTTGGCATGTTCTTTTAGCCTCCATTGACTAGTTTCTTTTGCATTTATTTAGTATCATACCATACCTGACAGAAATCTCTGTCAGATTTATTGGTGTAGGCAAAGTTATGCAAATTAAAAGATAATTAATTATTAACCTTGACCTAAAATATTATGACACTTCCCCCCCGCCAAGCAGATAAGCATTTTTATTTAAAAGCCTTTTCCTCACTGGATAGTTGGCATCTGCCACTAAAGATATGGTTTTCATTATCCAACAAAATGTTTCACTCTAAATTCATTGTGAAAACTCATTTTTCTTAGAATACTGCTTTTCACCCTGAGGCAGGTCTTGGGGATAATGGGGAAGGAACCATGGGTAGTGAAATGGGCTTTCCTTCTCAGTTCAGTTTTAATTCACTGGTGATTTTGAATTATTTGAATTTGAAACTGACATCTAGGCCAGTCCTATATACAGTGCCCTTATTTAGTTCCCTCCATCCTTCCTTCCTTTCTTTCTTTCTTTCTTTCTTTCTTTCTTTCTTTCTTTCTTTCTTTCTTTCTTTCTTTCTTTCTNCCAGATTGTTGGAGGCCAATGTGCTGACTCTGTAAACTGCTTAGAGAAGGCTGTAAAGCATTGGTGAAGTGGTATATAAGTCTAAGTGTTATTTCTTTCCTTCCTTCCTTCCTTCCTTCCTTCCTTCCTTCCTTCCTTCCTTCCTTCCTTCCACCTGGACAAGTCCCTGCAAATACCATAGCAAGTTTTTTGGGGAAATGTTCTGCCATTGCCTGCTTCCCAGGAGAGAGTGACTGGCCCTAGTTTACCCAGCTGGCTTTGTGACTGAGGTAAGACTAGAGCTCACAGCCCTCTATGTCCAACCCAGTGCCTTAATCTCTCCACCAAACTGGGGGAGTGAAGAAAATTACATTTAAAGCAAATTTCTTGTCAAATTTGCTCCCTGTCAACAAATACCTTCATTATAATCAGCTTTCAATTACAAGAATGCCTTTATAATGCTAAATGCAGATGACCACACTATACATGAAAACAATATTATGGAAGTAGAAGGAAACAGCACTGCCAATTCTCAAGAACTAGAGTCCTAGAAACAGGAGGACTTGTGGTCTGCCCCTCCTCTCAGCACTCCTTTGGGGTGACTGCATTATCTCACCATCCCTGCTGAAGAGGAAAATATTCCAAAGTTCGGGAGCCACTATTGAAAAAAATTCACATCTAGTTGTTATATCATTGGGATGGGATCTGTCAACAATGGCTTCTAATGAAGTATTTGCAAAGAAATAGTTTGAAATTAGTTAATTTGAAATTAGTTTATTTGAATTAATTTCTCTAATTTAATAGAGAAAATTTTTAAAGACAATCTTAAAAATCAAAAGTGACAGTTTGGGTTCATTCATTCATTCATTCATTCAATTTCTGTATCTACTCATCTAAATCAATGATTCTTCATACTTCTACATGGGAATGTTCCTAGCACATGGAACATATTTGAGAATGAAAGCCCATGGTTCTCTGTCTAAATACTTCTGCAGCTGGCATTCTTATTAAGGGTAATACAAGGTAATACAAGGTACTCTGCGGAATCCCCCATTTGCAGTGATGAAGATCGATCCAGGATTATTCTGCAGCACACCCTTAAAAGAAGAAACATCATTTGTCTAGGACAAACCTACCAATGCTGACTAAACTCAGTTTATTGATGAACATATGGTGGAAGACATTGATTTAGTGGCTTTGCTGCTGTTTCACTTGAATTAGAAGAAAAAGACAAATGAAGTTGGGTGTCATCGGCATATTAATGATCCCTCTGGTCAAATCTCTGGATGATTTCACCCAACAGTCATTTAAAAAGCATGATACAAGGAACAGATTATGAAGTCCTGAACAATCCCATGGTGCAAGTGCCAAGAGATTGAACAGCAGTCTCTGGCACAGTCATCTGGAATTGATCATCTAAATAAAAGCAGAACCAGTAACAATGCAGTCTCTCTTCTTTCCAATTCAGATAATTTATCCAGAATGCTACCATGATTTATAATACTGAAGACTACCATGAGGATGAAGCAAATCAGCATGATTGCATTCCCTCTTCATCAAATATCAGGGTAAACAAGATTAACATCCTTGTTTTTGTACATCAGGGTAAACATAGCAGTTCCAGTTCTTAAAAGCTAGTTACAGATGAGGGGTAATTAAAAATTTATCCAGTCAAAGAGAGGCATCAATAATGAGTAGGTCCTCAGGCTAGATGAGGGAGATTCCACTTTTACTAGAAAAGATTCCACTCTTCCTCTAATGGAAACAATTGTATTTTCCCTGATCATGGTTTCATAATTGTCACTGGAAACTCAAGAGACCTTTATAGTGTGAAAGCTATGACTCTTTCTGGAGTTGATTAATTTAGCTTCATAGCAAGCTGATGTTTGGGTTATGTTGTATGTTGAGTCATTATTGTCATAGATGTGGAAACCAAATGTGATGTTGGGCAGGAGAACGTTATAAATTTATATTATAAATATAATATTCAGGTAATGCTGAATAAATCTACAAAGTAAAACAAGGCATTACAGTATCATTATAATTGTTCATTCCTGGCTTCAGGAATGAACCCTAGATTCTTCTGCATCCAATTCTCAGTTGTGGTTTTGACCCAGAAAAGTCAACAGAGTTTGGAACCTCAAGTTTTGATGACGTGCTTCTTCTCATAAGTGTATCTACTTATATCTTAAAACAATACAATAGTTAACAGTAAGTTCAACTGTTCCCTTGTTCCTCAAAAGAGGGATGATTGTTTTCAATGTTGCACTTTTGGGAGTTCCCTTCTAGGTACCCATCTTGGTACCCATTTTATTGATTTTTTTTCATTTTTTCATTTTTTTCATTTGCCAGGACATAATTTATTTACTTAATTGATTTATCTACCTTTATTTACCTCATATTTTCAAGTGATTTACAAAACAATCACTCAAGCAAACATTTTAAGATTGTAATTTTAAAAAAATGATTATATAAAATTTATGTTACATACAATATATGAAATAAAGAAACAATCTGCCATGAATCGAGAAAGTCTTCTAACAGTGACCAGGCTTATATAGTAATTACCATCTACACTGCTTTCCACAGGGAAGAAGTGTTAGTTACCAGAGCCCAGATAACATTATTGAGAAGTGTTCATGTTGTACTTGAATCTGGTTCCTTTCTCATATGGATATTTAGCACAACTATCTGAGGATTTCCTGCTAGATATTGGACATTTGTGACAGCCTTCTTCAACCTGGGTGCCACAAAGATGAATGGGTAACCTCTTCCCCAATTCCCTCAATAGCATAGCCATGGTTTAATATTAACATTGGATTCTGAATTGAAGTTTAAACTTATGGAAAGTGGCAAGGTTGGGAAAGGCTGATTTTCTAGAAGTCTTGCTTACAAAACATCTTGGTCAAATCTGTCAAGGACCTTGGAGTACTCTTCTCTGATTATCTAAATGCTAGAGCCCACTGTAACAATATTACCAAAAAGCATTAAGAGTTGTTAACCTCACCCTGCAAAGCTTTTTCTCTGGTAATATTATACCACTAACTAGAGCATAAAAAGCATTTGGTAGACCAATTCTCGAATACAGCTCATCTGCCTGGAACCTGCATTGCATATCGGACATTAATACAATCAAGAGAGTCCAGAGATATTTCACAAGAAGAATCCTCCACTCCTCTACTCGCAACAGAATACCTTATGCCACCAGATTTGAAATTTTAGGCTTAGACAACTTAGAGGTATGCCACTTTCAATCTGACCTAAGCGTAGTACATAAAATTAACCATTGCAATGTCCTATCCATTAATGACTACTTCAGCTTCAACTACAACAATACATGAGCACAGAATAGATACAAACTCAAGGTAAATCACAGCAAACTTGATTGCGGGAAATACGACTTCAGCAATAGAGTGGTCAATGTCTGCAATACTCTACCTGACCCCTTTCCTAGGGGGTGTGCATAAGCGCACCAACGTGCCTACTGTCCCTATCCTAATGTTCCCTTTTATTCGTATCCATTTCATGTATTCATAATCATGTTTATACTTATATCTGTTATCTGCACGCTTGACAAAACAAACAAATAAATAATTATGGGACATTCAAATTTTTATGGAAAAGCAAGGGTGAGGGTCTCCAAGTCTAGCCTCAGACCGACTTATCAGAGTGCATCCAGTGCACTGAGTATTCCCAAGTTAAGCTTCTGCAAACTTGTTCCTCATTGTCAGTTTTATGCTCCTCTTCCCCACAAGTAACTATTTCAAGGAACTGACCTTCTAATACCTCACAAAGAGACATTACAACATTGTATTTTCTCAATTAGCCTATGTTAACTAAGATTTGGCACCTGAGAGCAGAATGTACTACTGTTTTTAAATGACAAGGGGGGAGATTTTGAAAGCCCTCTTCTTCAGCTTCCTCAAATTCATACAAATGTACTTTTCTCATTGACTAGCCTTTCTTGATAATTGTCTCCCATTTAGAGCATGATCAGTGTACCCACTTGTTATTTTGTAATGATAGAAATTCCCCCCACTTTCCATGTTCTGCTCTAGAAACTAAATGAAGTAACAGACTGTTCACTGCAAGATTGCACAAAGAGATCCCTTGCCTTGTTATTTATGTAACACTGAACCATAACTTGATTGGTTGGATTTTTCTTTTACGTTATTGATTTAAAGCAGTTAATTTACAATTGCCAGCAATCTGCTTAGTTCCATTATTTTTATGGCCCACAGAGAATAATCCCCCTCCCCGAAATATGCTTGGCATGTGAAATAATGAAATTAGAGAGTTTGTGGTCTGTTTACCAGACTAGAAGTTAGAGGTTCTTTTCTTTAAACAAACCTCCAGGGATGAACTATTGAACTAACTAGTGGGTCCTCATCAATGGAGAGTCTAACAAAGTGGAACATTATTAATCACTATTTCCCATGTGTACTTCGATTTAAAAAAAAACACCTAAGCAATATTGGTAATAAGGAAATAACTTTATTAAATATTGTTTACCTAACATAAACATAATTAAAAGAGATATTTGTTATTATGATCATTGAAATCATATGGAACCATAGGTAAGAGAGAGACATTCCATCACTGGCAAACTCATATTATAAATTGCTTATACTGTATTGCCTGTTCCAACCTGGTGCCCTCAAAATGAATTGAGAGATGGTCAGTTGTCAGAGTCCCTAGCCAGGGACTGTATTAAAACATTTAGAGGACATCAAGGTAGAAAAAACTACCTTATATGATACAGATCTTTATTTCAAGAAATAATGCAATGAAGTGGTTAAATTGTTTATGTTAAATGTGCTATTTCTTTCTGTAATCCTAAGAAAACTGCAGTAGCATCTGAGTGTACTTTGAGCAGTCTGATCTAACTGTCAGTCCTTCAAGATAAGGGGTGGGATTCAAATTTCTTAACAACCAGTTCTGTGGGTGTGGCCTAATTTGTGGGTGTGGCTTGGTGATCATGTGACTGGGTGGGCATGGCTTGTATGTAAATATTATAAATATTTATGTAAATATTGATTTTTTTTAATAAAAAAGAGCAACTCTTATCCCAAAGCAGGCAAAGCAGGCAGGTAGATTGAGTTGCTCACAGAATCACAGATTACCTTAGAGATCTATCTATCTACAGTCGGCTACCTGAGTCTCCACTGAAAAGCTTCAGTCCTAAGGAAGGTTCGGCTCTGCTTTTAGATTAGCTAGAAAGCAAGAAATCCAAGAATTTCCTGTTTTCTAAGCTAATATAAATCTCCTGGCAGAGCAAAACAGCTAATAGTCAGGGGGGAAAAAAGGAAAAAATAGTAACTTACCAAACCAGGCAAGTTGGATGGCTCACATGCCAGGTAAGGAATAAGCGGGCAGGGAGGGGCAGGGCCAGCCAGTAGAACAATTTGCCAGTTCTCCGAACTGGGGACAATCGTGAGTGCAGCGTTTGCAAGAAATCATCAGCTGTGCCACCTGGACAGCTGAAAAGTGCTGCACTGGGGTGCACAATTTGAAAATCCTCTCGTTTCCTGCTTTTTCAACCTCAAATGTGCCGCGCAAAGCATCTGAGGAGAGAAAAGCATGGAATAAAGGACAGCCTAGAACCCAGGCAGGCGGGTGGGCTAAACACTGAACTGGTTCGGTGTCAGCTGCTCTTTGCAGCTATAGGTACTATAGAACTGGGCTGAACCAGTATCATCCCAACCCTGGGTGGCTCCCTTCCTCTGGAACATCATCCCTTCAGAAATTTGACTGGCCTCCACTCTAACACTCTTTTGGAAGGTCCTGAAGATGTGATTCTGCCAGTAGGCCTGGGAAACCCAGAGTGGGATGGATAGCCCATTAAATGGCTGCTATGAATGTGTGCTGTCTTCAGGGTGGAGGGATGGGGGCTATTATTATGATTATTAATGATAATTTATTTTTATTTCTTTTATATAGTGTTTTTATCTCCTGTAAGCTGCCTTGAGTCACCGTGTGCAAGCAGATGGCAATATAAATTTTCTAAATAAATAAATTTCATGGCTTTATATAAATCATAAGAAAACTTTTAAACAAATTAAAGGTATTAATTTCAAGTACAACATGTGTCATTTGCTTTCAGACATATCTATGATAAAACCTGTTTAATATTTTTGTTATGTTGTTAACTCTGGTTAGCTCTTTCCTAGCAAAATATACCAAGTCTATTTAGAAGTAAGCATGAAGTATCCGTCTGTCTGTTACTCCATCCATCCATCCATCCATTCATCCATCCATCCATCCATCCATCCATCCATCCATCCATGTTTTTATATTCAATGCCAAAAATAAGAGAGTCACCTATTAAGGAGAGACAATTGGAGGGATTTATTACCTAAATTAGTGAATGACATCAACTTCTTTGCCAGAATGGAAAGATCTTAAATACTTTCTAACCCCAGGAATTTAAACATACTGCTAAACCTGTATTTAGGTTTTGGATATCTGACTGTGAACGACAAAGTTATTCCAAAATGGAATGAATGATGATGAGTCACAATAATAATAGACCAGCATTAGTTTTAAAACAAGCAAGTTGAGGATCACAATCCCTAACTTTAGATAAGTTGTGGATTTGGATTAATTCAGTGATTAGTGATAAGAAATAAGGTCAATTGTATGTGGACATGAATTCATTTCTGCATAACCTTTCCACTCTCTACCCTGTTGTTACCATGTAAACTGGCACATTAAAGAGGAACCTTGAGTTGCATCCAGTTAATGATAATGCACATATTTAATTAATCTCCCTTTATAAATCTTCTGCAACTAACCACATGCATTCATTTATGATGGGGTTTAAATTAGAACAGTATTGCAGTAGCACGATTCTTCCTAGCCTGCACACATCCAACTTGTGGACAGATTGTTCTTTTTCTACCTGAGTGTGAACTGTACTTTTCTCAGTGTAAACTATTGTGGATCAAAATGTATTTCCTGCATTTTTTTTCTACCAGGGATTTGCTAAGGAGAAAAGGAAAAATTCTTCTTGTTAAACCCATGTCACACTGCACCAACGGATGCAAAGAAGATGTAAAATGGACAAAAAAGCTTGCCATCCATTGGAAAACGCGATGCATCCGACGCGTAATGCAGCCGTTGTGTGTACTCACTGCATACGTTTTTCATACTCTCTATTATCCGTCCAGCATCCATTTTCTGTACTGTTGATTTTCATCCACTCAAAAAGTTTTGAGCTGCCACAAAACTTTTTTTAGTGGTATATGAAGTTTATCGCAACGCTGTCCTGTTCTACATCTGCTTACGCATACGGCAACATCCGTTATATGTCTGTTGTCATCACGCTTAATGCGGTCTGCTATATCGCAAGCGATCGCCCTGCCATCCACGCAACTCCGCATCCGCCGTCCAGCGGAATAAACTGACACAGGAAGGAAGCGATAACGTAATGTTAGACGAACACACTCAGCTGGTAGCATTGATTCGTAAAGGATGAAAGTGGGAATGCAGCTCGGATATAAGCATTCTAAAACCGGGAAAAATACATTCTCATAATAGGTGGATATATCTCGATGTATTTAGGATTGTCTGGAGTGTCATGTCGTTATGAGGTAGTGGAATATTGGACACCTGAGTGGATTAAGACTGATAGTTTCCTAATAAAAGATGGGGCAGGAAAATTCAACTCATGTATCTCACTTTCAGTCCAGCAGATTGGGGTTGCACACCTGTTCAGCCTTGCTCTTGCTCTTCTCACAGCATCCATTCTTCTTCCACCATGATCATCACACGATCCTTTTGTAGCCGCCATCATTTCAGACACCATGAATTCCAACGCCCTCTTCTATCTCTTTCACGCTTTTCTACGGGTAAGAAAAGAAGCTAGCCAAAAAGGTAGTCATGGTTTCGATGATGATTTCGGGGTGAGAATGAAGCCAGAGTTTGGAGCGTTATGACAAGCTGATGGTGGATGCTGAGGAATGAAGTGACACTCTGCATTCCAAACTTCTATGGCTCGCCAGCCATGTTTTGACTATTATAGTGTGTGGAGCAGTCTGAGACCAAGGCTACTGACCAAGCGAACAAGCCAACTTCCATCCCAGCCTGAGCACTGGGCTGAAGGTGGCACGTGATCTCTGCGCTAGCCTGGCCTCCGGATAACCACATACAGAAACATGCCAGTACGCCTGCAGGTGCCACACAACACCTATCATACATTGTGTGTCAGACGAAGTGGTGCAGGCCATCATAACGAAGGAATACGTGGAGGAGCTCTGGCCAGGTGCTCTCCACCTATCTGAAGAAGCTGAAAAGTTGCAGAACATGGTAGTTCAAAGTGGAACTTTTCCCACACACTCAATGGAGCCATAGATGGAAGCACGTGGCCTGCATAAGGCTCCATCAATTCAGGTCCACTTTATTTCAATTACAGGCTTTCTCAGTCACATTCCCTTCTTTGCCATGATTGATGCTGACTACAAAGTTCATGTACATTGATGCTTTCAGCCAGAGCTCATCTTCAGCACTGCTCCAGTAGTATACAACACCAGTGACTCAAGGAGGGGCTGGAAGACATCTAACCTCCATTCATTGGGGGCTATCCCAGATCCAGACCCCTTTACCAACAAACACACAGATGCCCTGTACTTCATCAATGGGGTGATGACGCATTATCTCCTCAGAACTCTACCCATGAAGTCCCTACATTGATTGATGAATAGGCCCTACAGTGATGACTGAAGATCCTCTCAGTGTCTTTCACCCATGAATAGAGGATGCGCAACTAAGGCTTCCAGGGCGAAGACTGGAGTGTTGGAGTGAATGTGCCTTTTTGGCATTCCGTGTCCAATTATCGAGGTTCCAGGTATTTCTCGACCCACCATTGCCAGCCATGCCCACAGACCGGTGCGAGGAACATCGTGGAAGCTTGCCTGCATTCCTGCATAATCTCTTGCGCAACCCGCTTACGCAGTCTTTGCAGAACAGGCTTGTGGATTAGTCAAGATTCAAAGGCAATCGGGACATGGAGTCCTGGTGAATTGAGGCGACGGTGCGAAACTGACTCGACACTGTGGATGTACCGAGGGCCCAAGCAAGCTTCACCTGAAGGGAGAATGAAAGCAGCGCAACCTCCTGATTTAATCACTGGGCAACTCCAGCTGAGCTCAGTGGATGGCAAGACAGGATGTAGATGCTTAATGGATGCTCTGCTTCAGCGCGGTCTCATCACACTGATCGATATTTGCCATGTATGGTGAGTGGCCTTACAGATGAACAGGCATTAATAAAGAGATTGTGTTGTATGTTGAAAATGTGTGGTTCAATGATTAAATTGTTATGATAAAAAGGGCCATAGGCTGTGGCACCTGGAGGGTGGACCAGTCCAGTCTCCATCTATGCTTGCACTGGAGGCTTATCTATCCCACAACCTATTACCCATCCCCACAGCTATTACCCATCCCACAGGTAGTTCCCTGCCCATTCCACACTATTACCCAGTCCACAGCTATCCCTGCCCTGTCCCACAAGCATGCAAGGCTTTAACCATTATTCTAAAAGTTACGCACACCAACACTTTATTAAGTAAAAGAAATGGAACCGCAAGTGTTGTAAGCAAAGGATAACCTTTATTAAATAACAGTTATAGTAAAAGTATAGGAGCTATTATTAAAATGCGTGCAAAAGGAACCAAGAAAAGTGTCCCGAAGCAATTGAGTTAAAGTCAACCAGAACAAACTCAGTCTCTGGCAATTGCTCTCATCACTCTTGAGGCAGTCCATGGTCCCAGTGTTTAAAGGTCCAGGGGACTGTGGAGTGGCACGTGGCGACTTGAGTGCTGTCGTCTGATGGCGCCAGTGGGTGCCTGGCATGAGCAGGACAACAGGTAGTGTGGTGTGTCATGAACGTCTCAGAAAAGCTGCTCACGCCAGTGAGGTTGAGCAGGAGCCCATCATCCAGGTACTGGGATGTCAGCCGACAGGACCGATGAAAGATGTCCGAAGGCCGGCTTATGGCTGTTTTGGGTATGGATGGAAGAGTGGGATAGTGGAGGATGATCGGTGTAGTGGTGGCCGAGTGGAGGGTAGGCTTGCTGTAGACGAGTGAAACTATCTTGTTGGCGCTGGTGGCATGGTTGGCACGGTGGCAATTGTGGCATCAGTGGCATCTGTGGCGTCGGTGCAGTCTATTTGACATCAGTGGGCCTCTGTGCGTCATGGCATTTGCATCAAGTGGCATCGGTTGGTATCAGTGGCATTCAGTGAGCAGCTGTTGCATACGAGTAACCTGGTGCTGGACTGGGCAAGGGTCTGCCTTGTGCCTGCTGGTAACTGCCCTTCGGTAGCTGTTCATGCCTTGGTTGGTGGAGGGCCTGCTTGGAAAGGAGCCTTGAACGGCTGTGACATCACCTGGGGTGGAGGAGCCAAGACCTGGAAGATCGGTGGAAGCAGGTTCCAAAAACTGGGCCCATCGGGGGTGGGCACAGCGCACACCTGGATCCCTGATTCACCTGGGCATGTTCCGATCAGGGTCTGCGGGTCATGCGTAGTGAGGAAGTGTCTCTGTCGGCTCTGAGTATGGAATCTTGAGAGGTGTCTACCAGCTGGAGGAGAGGAGATCTGCGCTGGTCTTGGATTGGTGTCCCCTGATCTCCGCAGGACAGTGTGGCTCGGGCGTCCCTCCGCGTCTGCTTTCTTCGCCTGCTTTCTCTGGAGGTGGAGTGGGGTGTGGTGGTTCCCTGGTGGTCGCTGCTTCTGTCTTGCTCCATGTGTGTGAGAGAATCCTCAAGTCTCCCCATTAGTTGGTGTGGCAGCGTGTCGATGGGGGTCGGCTGTTCGCGTGGCACTCTGTGCGACACCTTGCAAACGCGGACAATGTGGTTGCTGTCTCCCCTGAGCCGGAGAAGTAGACTGGCTGTCTGTGGTGTCTCGACCTGAGAGTGAGAGGTGGACTAGAGGGCTGCTCCTTCAGTGGTCGGACTGCTCAACCTCTCCACAGAAGCCTGCACTTTTGCCATGACAGTAGCTCTCTCGGTCGGTGAGACTGATCCACGATAGGCGGCTGGCCCAGACTTCTTCAGGTGACAGACTTCCTGTAATCCAGGGTGTGCATATGCTTCACACCACCCGAGGAGTGACAATCAGCAGTGTTATGTACGCCACAGGCTCTGATGCTTCTGTCTCCAAGTCCTGGTCTGTCCACTGTGTGTCTCTATGATAAGTCTCTCGTTGGTCTTCCTCCACATGTACTCGTTCTCCCTCAGCCACTCCACGCACCTCCTCCTCGATTGCTCCTCTGCGAGGAGTTACTGGCTTCCTCTCTCCCTTCTTCCTTGCCTTGCCTCTCTCCCCTCTGCAAGGTCGCGTCAGCCAGGCAGGGCCTGTCATCATCAGGGCTTTCAGGAGCTTTGGGCGTGATCCACCACAGCCACAGCAAGGAGAAGCAAGCAGGAGAGGCAGCCACCGGGGACCCCGCGCAGCAGCAGGAGAAAGCAATACAGCAAGCAGGAGCAACAGCAGGCAAGAAGAAGAAGCAGCGAGCTAAGCCATGCAGAGTCAGCGCCAGCGGGGGTGGGATGTGAGATCATCCCTCTTGGCCATGGCTTGGCAGGAAGATGGCTACAGGCTTCCTCTTCTTCCCCTATTTGTCTCTGAGATGAGATGTGGTCTTGGCAGCAGGTCTTTTATCTGAATGCTGCCTCGTGCGATGCTCGCCTCCTTTGTATATCGTGGGGCTAATGCAATTGCATCCTCCCGCCTATGCGCAGTTAACGCTACGCTACAGCCTCTTGCATCGCGTCTATGCTATCTACTACGCATGCGCGTGTCATCCTATGGCATCCGCTCTGCATCCGCAGCATGCCACTCTACAGTCCACTTCATGGCGCTAACGCATCGCCGCTCTTCAACTCACGCGTAGGCCCGCTTTGCTATGCTCAGCGCGCGAGAGTCCCATTGGCTGTTATCTGCTGCCATCTCGCTGTCCATTGCTTCATCCTCTAGGCTTCCGTTGAGCATGCCGTTTTGTTAGCATCCCGCGCTCGTCTCCCCCTCGTCCGTTCTTTTCCTTCTGTTTATGTGCAAATTTTTGCCCTTTGAGATCGGTATATGAGAGCGGATAAGAACGGATGGAGCCACCCCCGGATTTTTGGCCGTCCGCTGTGTCCTTTTACATACGTTTTGCATTCATCGGGTGATGTGACCTAGCCTTTAGTCTCTGGTGTTCTTGAAGTTATTTAGTTACATTATAGTCAAAAGCTGTCTGAGAATGACTTGGCTTTCACTATACAGTCCTTTCTCTGGCAGTCAGTGGTTTTTCTAGCTTTACTTAATGACTTAATTGTTTATAAATAAATAATAACAAAGAAGGCATAATGGCATTTTCCTCACTAGGCTTTTTCAGCATGTGTCATAATTAAAGTTGTGTTATTGTTGTGTTTACACACCTCTTTTGAGGCAGAATCCCCGAACTGTGAGAACCTGTTAAAAACCTCTTCTTCACCCAATCCGATGGAGACTTTCAAAAGATATTTGTGTCAATTCTACTTTAATGTAGCTGCACCTTCAAACTCTATTGGGTGTTTAGGCTAAAATATTTTGAAATACAGATAAATAAAATTATTATTGATTTTGGAAATGTTGGGCGAGATTCAAAGGAACCTCCCTCCATTTAACTCCAAGAGTTTTGAATATTAACCTTGGAACATTGTCTCCTTTGAATTCTTCATGACAAACTGGTTTTAAATTTACCAGGACTTTTACTGATGCTCAAAAAAAATGGAGAAAGAGGAAGATTCAGTTGCCTAAGTCCAGGGTTTAGCTAAGAAGCAATGTGAAAACTGGACTCCTCTAATTATTGTACTTAAGCTGTATTGCTATTAACTATGACTTAACTCCTTCATTTTATAGAATTATGGAAATCTGTTACACATACAATAAATGCTCGTTTAATCTTGAACATTTTACTAGTTGTCAAATTTAAAATGAGGCATTAATAAGTACTAATTGGCCTATTTTATATAGAATATAATATTCTTTTATTTAAGTTTGAAGCATGTTAGGATTTACCTTCCTTTTCATTACGTCATTTAAAAGTAGCTATTTATGTATAATTTGACAGTGTTCTAGATGAAAATAATCTCAAAAGTAGCTAATAATCTCAAAAGTCCTTCAATTTTGTAATTTATTTTTTTTAACAGAAGATATTTATATCATAGCAATACTTCCTTTAATTTTTATAGAATTTATTTCTGAACTATTAAAAATCAGGTTATGCGGCTATTCCCATTATGGCTTACTTTGCATAGTTTATGAGTATCCTTTACGTATTTGGGAAATCAATCAATAAATATAGTTTCCCATACTTACTATTATGTCACTTTAAAATGTTATAAATCTCTTTTTATTCTGCTAACATTTTACAGTAATTCCAAGTAATGTTGTTGCCTAGCTCTGAAATGGCTATTTCTTTTCAGTTTATTAAAGCTACAAAACTAGAAAAGTTCCCTACAACATTAAAACCATCTTATTTTGTAGAGGGATATTTAATTTTATCCGAGCTATGTGACTGGTAAAAATAAAGCCTTTTCTCTCAATAGAAGAAGAATGTCAGCAAAGATACCAGTATGTGTTGCATTGGTTTAGAAAAAAACAACAACTTTACTAACAGCCTTTGATCTGTAGCGAATACTTTGGGTGGATTTGGAATTATTTAATCCCATCAAATTCATAATGTCAAATTGATTTTCATGGATCATAGTACTAGTAGTATGGTTTTTCAGGAAATAAGGGCTGGTATATGAGCTAGTACATATATTGTATTGCTGTCCTAAAGACATACTGCATGCCCTGGGGTAAAGAGAAGATAGTATTTGTAAGCACAGCCTTTCTTCTTCTACACTGGCTACCAAATAGATTGTGAGGAAGAAATAAAATCAGCTAAAAGTGATTTGTATTGGTAAACAAATCAATAACTATGCTATAGATCAGTTTTTCAAGGTGCTCTATTTTTAAGGAGTACGTGCAATTTTTTGCTCATAGTGTTTCCAAATAACCCATGTTTCAAATTTATTATGTAAATGATGACTTCCCCTCCTCCTTTTAAAAATCTTTCCCTGTGATTTCCAAACCTGTTCTCTCTTTTTTAAAACAACAAAGGAAAACACTGAAAAGCATCCCCTGCCTCCATAAAATAATTCTTAGATGGAACTCTCTATTATTTTACCATATTTTACTGCATAAAATGTTCAGCATAGACTTAGGTTTGGTATGCTTAATTGCTATGTGCATTTAGCCTTTATTAGTAGGGTAATAGTTAAAATATCCTTTCTTGGATTCTTAAAACAATGTAGTTGAAAGATTCTGCTCTTTGCTCTCAGTCAAAAAATTCTGCCAATATTGATGTATCATTTTGAAGTATAAAAAAGTATATCAAAGAAAACCAGTTTTGAATGAGCTCCTGTCAATTTGTCCCAGCTCCTGTCAACCTAGAGTTTGAGCATGTAAATGCGAGTTGATAAATAAGTACCACTTTGGTGGGAAAATAACAGGAACATGAAAGGAGCCACCTCGGGCATCCCCTGGGCAACAGGGATGTCACTGGCCAATCCTTTCAACCCAGAAGTACCCAGGGAGGTGTTTCCAACATGAATGTATTAGTAGGGCATTTCAGAGAAGCAGCAACAGTTTCTCCAAGAGAATTATGTTCCATAAAGAAGGGGCCACTACAGTGGTGGGATTTAATTTTTTTTACTACTGGTTCTGTGAGTGTGGCTTGGTGGGCATGATTTTGTGGGCATGGCAGGGGAAGGATACTGTAAAATCTCCATTCCCACACCACTCCTGGGGGAAGGTTACTGCAAAATCCCATTCCCTACCCACCCCCACTAACCTGCTTTCCGGCTCTGTTATCCTGTGCAGAGCAACAAAAGAAGATCCAGCCGATCAGCTGAGGCTTGGGAGGCAGAAAGTAGATGGGGGCAGGGCCAGTTAGAGGTGGTATTTGTCAGTTCTCTGAACTACTCAAAATTTCTGCTACCAGTTCTTTAGAACTGGTCAGAACCTGCTGAATACCACCTCTGGGCCACTACCCAGAAAGGTCATTTTCATGGTGGCCCAAGATAACAATCCCGAAAAAGATGGGCCAGGTAGATATAATTAGGGGAGAGATGGTCTTTCAAATAAGCTGGCCCCAAGCCATGTAGAGATAACCAGGATGCTGGCTATCACATTTATCATTTCCTTTTCTGAAGCCATCCTTCTGGAACTATAGTAAGACTTCAGTTAATACAATTGCTTTTTACCATTTGAAGAAAACCATCAGTGTACAGCTGTCATTTGCAACTTGTTTTTGGTTCATAGGATACCTATTGCTTTGTCATTCTCAGAGCTCTGTCAACTCCTTCATAATATTCACTGATATTTTAGGCATATCTTAGGAGGAGGATAGGTGCCACAGTGTTATTATCTGAAAAAAATTGACCCAGAGTTCTCCCAGGGAGACATTTTAAAAAGTATGCATTGAATATAGTTATTTATTATAAAGGAGTATACAGGTGACCTTGAAATAACTATGTGGCAGCAAATAGAACAGAGTAGAGCAGGAGTAGAATAGAGTAGGATACAGTACTAATAAAATGGAAGGGACCTTGGAGGTACTCTTGTCCCAACCCTCTGCTCAAGCAGGAGATGTTATACCATTTAAAAAAACCGGTTGCCCAGTCTTTCCTTGAGAGCCTCCTGTGATTAAGCACCCACAGCTTCTGAAGGCAAGCTATTCCATTGGTTGATTGTGCTCATTGTTGGGAAATCTCTTCTTAGTTCTAGGTTGTTTCTCTCTTTGGTTAGTTTTCCATCCATTGTTTCTCATCTATCCTCTTCATGCTTTGGAAAATAGTTTGACCCCCTCATCTTTGTAGGAGCTCTTCAGATATTGGAACACTGCTGTCATGTCTCCCCTAGTCCTTCTTGTCATTTGACTAGATGTACCCAATTCCTGTAACTGTTCTTTGTATGTTTTAGCTTCCAGCCCCCTAATGATGGTTGTTGCTCTTCTCTGCACTCTTTTCAGAGTCTCAACATCTTTTTTATATTGTGATGGCAACTATATAATAGTCATATCAATTCCAATGGCCTTATAATATTTCATACGAACCACCATGGTGCAGTGGTTAGAGTGCAATACTACATGCTACTTCTGCTGACTGCCAGCTGCCTGCAATTTGGCAGCTTGAATCCCACCAGGCTCAATGTTGACTCAGCCTTCCATCCTTCTGAGGTGAGTAAAATGAGGAACCAAACTGTTGGGGGTATGTAAGTCTAAGTCCTACTGCTATCTTGTCTGTCCCTACAAAAACACAATAGAACGATAGAGGATTCAATGCTATCTGAACAAAATGTTTGGTGTGTTCTTAATTCTTCTACTGTCCTTTCCAGCAGCAGTTTTATCCTTCCCTACCATCCCTTTCCTGCCAAGCATGAGCAGCTAGGCCTTATGATCTTCCTCAATAAATGGCTCAATTTCAGACCTTTCTGGAACATTGATCTGGATTCTGCCTTTCTGTTAGTTGTGCCCATTGTGCCTAGAATGGATAAATAACTAAACTGTTCACAACTTTTGCCTTCCAACATACACTGAGTATTTCTTGGATAGTATTTGTAAAGTTATACTAAATGTTGGGTGAGAGAGGAAGAAGTTTAAATTTTGGACCTGCTGTCGCTGTGTCTTCAGAAAAAAAATGTAGCTTTTTTCTTCTCTCATTCCCTCATATACATCCACAAAGATAATATTAAAGTAGGAATACTTTTTCTTTATATCCATTTTCAAGTCAGTCATATGAATTTTGGAATTGCCAATAAACCATCTAGCACAATTTGCAAAGAATAGGCAGTTGAGACCTCTACTCAACACGGACTGCAGTTTAGCTGTCAAGGCATTATCACTCCCATGAAAGGTGAGATGATTTAGAGGCCAGGAGAAGCTTAATTTTTCTTGATCACCATGTGCAACTTGGAATTTTAATAGCAGGCATAATTAATTCTTCTGATGTTAATCATCAGGGCTGGATTCCACAATTATCAGGCTTGTGCAGCTGGGGCATGGTACGGACATGAAAAATTAGGAAAATGAATCCGTAATTGGGTGGCAGATTTAATCTGCATCATGAAAACAAAGTTAAAAAGAAGGGGAACTGGGAGAATTTCTGCCGAAGCTTTTGTGCCAATAAGTGCTGACAGAACTGAAAAATGTTGCCGATGGCCAAAGTGATTGGTAATTACCAAGCCATTGAATTTTTTATTGTCAATTTATCATTGCACCAGAGGTTAAATTTAACATCTTCTTCTAAAGCCATCACTCTGGGAAGAAGGCAAGCTTTGTATCATGTGATTCCAGGAATCAGCGAAAGGTTAATCAGGAACTCTTTTAGCTAGCAAGGGTTTCCAAATCTATGTTTTTGCATATTTATATAATAGTATTATATTAGTATATAGTATAAAAAGCTCCTTATATGAGCTTATGTACCAGGTTGGGAAGAACTGGAGGGATGGATGGACATGAATCTTCACATTTCACTTATATATTTGAATACATTCTTGGCAACATCTACATATTTTCTTTATTATCTTTGAATAAATCTCTTTGTAGGATATAGCATATTATTTTCTTACTTTTCTCTGCTGCTTTCCTTCTTTCCCATCTCTCTCTCTCCCATGCACATGTTGAAATTGCATAGACAAGAGCACATTTTGTAATGAAGTGCAAGGGAGAATTTCAATGTGTATGTGTATATATAGATAGATATACACCCAAAACAATGTAAGATTACCATTAGATTATTTATAGGTCTCCCAAAGTGTGGTTCTGATTTAAGGAAGTAATATCATTGCTAACAAAATAAATATACTGTAATTGTCTGGAAGGACTAATAACTTTATTTCACATATAACAAAAATTAATTATTGTACACATTGTATTTCAATACATTTTAATATGATAGAAATTTAATCTTTTGTCCCTCATAATTTGCCACTTTAATTACTCTCTCTCTCTCTGATTTTTTACTGAGCAAGCACTGAATCCAGGGAGGATGTGCTGGTGAAAAAGAAGGATATAGGGTTTTTTAAAAAATGAATTAAATATGGAAATGACCTTTAAGGGAAACTTGGGGAAAGGAATCAATGCTTGCATTAATTACTGCAATTCGTTATCCAAACAAATTCAGAACTTAGCTTTTTTGCTGGATACAAATGAAGGGGCAAAACATGTTTATTTCAGACAGAGGCTTTTGATCTTGCTATGCTAATCTGCAAATTTTTTTTAAGTGTGACTTCACACTCCAAGTGGACTCCTCTGGGGGATATCCTAGCTGGGATCAATTCCCACATGCAGGGGATGAATTATTGATGCTGAATACAAAAGAGACCCAGCTCACATGAACCATGGTGCTATCACCTGCCAGTATATTGGACAATGTTGTTTTGATAATCTCTGCTTTTTGACTCTTGAACTGGAGGCATAACCAGCATCTTTACTCCTGATGCTCTTGTAAACAAAAAGGCAAGGCTTCTCATTTAAACTATTTACTTATTGAGTGGGAAGAGAGAAGCCCAAGATAAAAGCAGAAGTAGAAAAGTTAAAAATGGATTCTTCCTGTTCAATGTGAATTATCAAAAATGTTTTCTTGCGACTCCCCTAAATTCATATAATCCTTTCTTTTTTTTAAAAAAGAAACATTGCAAGAACATAATTTTCCTTCACAGTATTTGGCTGCCTGATGACAAATTACCACAGATATTTTTTCTTACCACCCAAATCCTGATGCTGAAGGGGCTATGATTGTAACCCTGCAGGATTATACGTAGCAATCATTACTCTGTTAAGGTCACATAGCAATACACATTGTAGCAGAAACCTCAGTTATTTTAATTGGATACTAACCAAAATTTCAAGTAATTAAGAATCAATTTGGAGCCATTAGTAACTGAGGCTAGCTAGCCAGTGCTGCATATTTCAGAGGAGTTAGTTTTAATGAGAGGATTTCCAGGATGAGAAGAAGGGGAGGGAAGCCACACAAGAAAAAAAAAGGAAAAAAAGAGAGAAAAGAGATTAAAGATAGTGTAGGATCCTTTGGCAGCTAAACTAAACAACTAATGGTACATAAAAAGATGCTGAACTCGTAGTCTCTTTAATTGATCTACTTACTATTCTTGTGAAAACTTTAAAAAAATGAATGGAGGTATTTACTATACTTTAGGAGTTCAACAGCTATTTATAAGCGTTAGAAATGGGTACTTTTTCCCAACTCCTTTCTTTTCAGCATATGTTTTAAGTTTTCAGACATATGAATACTACAAATACCAATGCATTTTGTCCTTTCTAGGCTTTGAAGTCCTGCATCCCATCTGTTGGCTTATTCTGTTCAGTCAGCAGATGGTACACTTACAAGCATTTGTGAAGGGTTTCAGACAATCATAAATTGGATGGAGGAAGACCACTCATTTGTAGATTCTGAGAAACAGAGGAAGAAATGTAGCTGCCTGAGGTACACAGCAAATGTTCCAGTGGCGAGAGAGATGACCCAGGCTTTTGATATGATTGCTCCCAGGTGGTTTCTCTGTGGGGTTTTTGGTACTTTCTGAGCTTGTTTGTTTGCTTACAGACATTTCATTACCCAACTAGGTAACAATCTGTGTGAGTTCAACAGATCATTATGGAGAAAATCTATGCGTCCACTAAGAGTCAACACTGACTAACGGCACATAATCAATCAAGGTTGAAGCAATTTCCTGTATAAAGCAATTTATTCTTTCTCTCATTTTTCCTATTGGCCTTACCCTTCTGGCCTTTAGGAAGGACTTGAAGAATTGGCTTTATCATTTTGCCTGAGGATCTGGCAGTGGCTATGTGGAGCCTGCTAAATATCTATTATATTGCACTTTTGCAGATTATGTTTTTAATATTTTTATTGTTTTAATGTGTCTTAATAGTTTTTGTAATTCCTTGCGTGTCCAATCACTCTTGTCCAATAAAGAAGAAAGAAAGTAAGAATATGATTTTAGTTATTTTGAATTACATCAATAGAATTGTGCATTTCAAAAGAAAACATTTTCTCACCATGTGAGAAAATGCCATATCAAGGTAGAGGGTAAATCATGTTAGATACAGGAGGCATTCTGCACTGTGAAAAGTGCCAACAAGTGCGACTTTGTGCCAGAGACTGAAAGAAAGGTATCTTGAATGCCTCATTAAATTCCCTAGATGACCACATTTTCCTCATATTAAATATTTCTTAGGAACTTCTATGACTTGTCTCCTGTTTCTTCTATATAAAGGAATTTCAAGGTTTCACAAAAGATGTGATACCAACAGTTACAATAAATCAAGACTATATTGTGTTATATTGTGAAACATAGCTCTGTGAGCACGTGGAGAAAGTAATCATGGGACATATTTTGAAAACTAATTTTTGGGCAAGCAAAGCAATATACTATAGAAACAAGGGATCTGATATCAAGCCACAGCAACTAGCAATGAACTGTGCATTTGGAAACCCTTACAGAGAAATCAAGGCATTGATTATAAGCACCACAGTTAACCAACGAGCAAAAACTAGCCCTCAACTAGTCTGGAATCAACAGAGGTAGAATTTGTATGTTTTGTGGAAATAACTAGAGGGCAGATAGCCACTGCTATGACAGGTCAGGTCAACATTTGGATGAAAAGATCAATAAGCAGGAGATTTCAGAAGGAAGTAAGAAGGCAGACATCTCTATATAAAACTAAAGCTAGAACAGAGGTGGTATTCAGCAGGTTCTGACCAGTTCTGGAGAACTGGTAGTGGAAATTTTGAGTAGTTCGGAGAACCGGCAAATACTACCTCTGACTGGCCCTGTCCCCATCCATTCTCTGCCTCCGAAGTCCCAGCTGATCAGCTGGGTCTTCTTTTGTTGCCCTGCACAGGAGAACGGAGCTGGAAAGCAGGTTAGTTGGGTGGGAGGGAATGGAGATTTATAATATCCTTCCCCTGAAGTGGGGAGACAATGGAGATTTTATCCTTCCCCTGCCATGCCCACCAAACCACACCGACAGAACCGACAGTAAAATTTTTTGAATCCTACCACTGAGCTGGACCATTTAAACAAAAGTTCAATTTGCGCATCATGCTTCTTCTAGTTGAGTGGAAGCTTTGAGGGTTCTGCCCTTGAAAGCCTCCTGTGCACAACAGCATAAGAAATATATTGAAAGGCCAGTGTTAAAATTTTAGATGAAGGATCTTATGGAGGTCTAAAGCAGGCCTGAAGGACTGACTCAATTTATGTTGTACAATGGTTCACATTATCTGCAGAGGTTTTATTCTGTTGGGTGTAAGGAGTGAAGAAGATGACCTCCTCCAGATACGCAGGATCCATTGCCATGGCAAAAGGGGCTGAAGCATTTTATAGACATACAATGGGGCAACAGCTCAAGCTGATACCCCCCTAATTCACTGAACTGTACAAAGAGGAAGAAGTTACAGCACAATCCGACTTGCAAAATTCTGCATTTATAGCCAATTTCAATAAATGCGCTTTTAGTCTTTCTGTGGAGTTGATTACCTGAAGCGAGCTACATTGCAGGGTTTAAAGTAACAAAGCTGCATAGAAATGACACTTAAATGTTGGAGTTAATATATGCAGAAAAAAACCTGATACTTTTATCTATTAATTAACAGAGAAATAAGACCAGAATTGGGATATGCATCCACTTACTACAAATCTACTATTTATTCTAAGATAAAGTCTTACGTTTGGAAACACAAAAATATGGATAACAAAACCACAAATAGTAAAGATCACTTATTGTGCATATGGATCCACAGAAAGATCAAAACGTTATTGTGGCAAAATCTATAGTTAGGGTGTACATTTCAAATTTCTGTATTTTGCCACACCATTAGACAAAACAGCTGTTAATTTGTACATTTTAATGGCTATGGAAATGTGACTTTCTAAAAACATGACTCAGCAGATGCAAAGTAGCTGTTAGTGTAGCAAATGCACCCAAGTGCTGTGAGATTAAAACCCTCCTGGGGCTAATCAGAGAAGTCCCAAGATTCATCTTCCAAATGTTGCATTGTGGAAACACTGTGCCTGTAACGAAGTAAGTTGCAAGACAGGGAAGAACTGGAACCATCTGGCTGAAAAAGATTAATTGTCTAGTTTATCCAGTCATAAGGATTACAGAAAAATAATACAGGTGGGAACAGAGAAACAAAAGTTTTGATAATTGGCTATGAATATTATATTCATGTGGAATATCATTCCACAATCCCAACACTGCTTTGTTGTTGTTCAGTAGTATCCTATCCTAACTCTCTCTCTCTCTCTCTCTCTCTCTCTCTCTCTCTCTCTCNCTCTCTCTCTCTCTCTCTCTCTCTCTCTCTCTCTCTCTCTCTCTCTCTCTCTCTCTCTCTCTCTCTCTCTTTTATGTATCATCTATCTATCATCCATACATCTATCATCACTCCTGCCCCCTCTCTCTTTCTCATCTATCTTCATGATCACCTTCCCCAAATTTGGCAACTTTAAGATTTGTGGATTTCAACTCCCAGAATTCCTCAGCCAGCTATGTTGGCTGGAGAATTCTGCTAATTGAAGTCCACAAGTCTTAAAGTTGCCAAGTTTGGAGATCTCTGATCTACAGTATATCTATGTCTACCAATCATTTTTGTCGTTGTCGTCATTATCATCATTATCTATCTATCTATCTATCTATCTATCTATCTATCTATCTATCTATCTATCTATCTATCATCTATCTAATCTGTTTATATCTATTTCTTCATCATCTTCATCTATATTCTATTATTTATCTACAGTATCTATCTATCCATCCATACATCCATCTATATATCTATATCGTCATTATCATCATCTATACCATCTGTCTCTATATCTGTTTATCCCTATCTGTCTATCTGTCAGCTGTCTGTACATCCATTTAGATTTCAGAGTTCCATTTTCTCAAGTTCTGTAATTAGCCATATTAATCATACACTGTAAATAATTTACCCATCAAAAACAATATTTTCAGCTTCAATCCAGGTAGAGCAGAAAATTTTGCAAAACTGCAGAACTTCTAAGGATAGTATCCAAAGTAAAGACCATAAAACAAATTTATATTATTTAACTACAAGTTGCAGTACCTGATACAATAGTACATATTGTAGAAGCTGTCGCTAGAATAGCCATAGCGTATTCCATATTTTAGCAGGAACATTTGTATTAAGTTGCCAGGGTACTGTCCTCAAACACAGGAATTTTGTGAATTCATATCAACTAATGACAAAATGAAATAAATAAACTTAATGTTCTTACAGATACAAAAGAGAAGGCCAACTTTTCTATAATAATGTATAGGAAGAGATTTATGGTCCACTGCCAGACCTGTCAATTTAAATTAAACTTCACTGAATTCATTGTTTCCTTCAATACAAATCCATTTAGTATAAAACATTAAGGTAGTAATAGATATATATGGATTAACTCTCGAAATGAAAACCTTTGGTTGTCATTCTTCACACTTAGAAATTGCTAGTGTCTGTTTACATTAAACAGTTGACTGCAGTATTCTGGAAAGGAAAAACATGGCAGAATACTCGACATTTCCTCGTTTAGGAAGATAAGTATCTTTTGTATAGCATAGGGAGTTGGCAGAGAAATATCAAGACTTATTTCTTGTGAGCTAATAAGAATCTATGGTGTTGTGATTGATAGTTTAGCTATGTTTAAGGTTGGGAATGTGAGAAGCAGTCAGGGAGCAATACATGTTGAATCTTTTGCCACCTCATGGGAGAAGTGGTTCATCTGATAGCTTCTGATATCAAACATTAACAGCCATTTGTCTGGAATGGTGTAGGACGGGGGTCTCCAACCTTGGCAACTTTAAGATTTGTGGACTTCAGCTCCCAGAATTTTGCCAACTCTCAGAAAGTTGCCAAGGTTGGAGACCTTGTATATCCTGATTTCCAAAGGTCCTTCCAATTCTGTTTATTCTGATTCTATAGATCTTCAATACTATGGCTTGGATCCAGAGATCCTACATGCAGTTTCCAGTTTCTGTTCTCACAAATTGTGTGAGAACACAATTTCTCAATTTGTCCATAGTTCTCAATTTGTCCATAGATGATGTATTTCCTTTGTATATTATCCTCTCCTTTTCCTGCCATATCCAACTAAAAAGCATTGGAGATGTAATGAATGAGAAATGTGAATTGTCTTATTTGCAGTATAGAATGGGCTTCAAACCAGCTTACCTTACTTATTACAAATGGCAAGGGATTATTTATGTATACATTGATTGGATTTTTACACTATTGCTATATGATAGTGGGTTACCAAAATGAAAACATTGACAATGCAGCAATGTGAACTAAATAGTAAAAACAGACACTGCTATGTTTAACATAATGGTGAGGTAGAATGGAAAGCTAAGCAGAGCTGGGTTTTGGAAAGACTATTGATTAGTCTTGGGAGGAAAAAATAATCTTGGAATAAGCCTGCTGATCATTTACCATATTTTATTAATTAATCTTTATCATTATCCCTGGAGATAGTAATGGCCAACTAATTCCATACAAGAACCCAGATGAATGAATATATGTATGAAGTCACCAAGAGGGCTTTTGAATATAAAGACATTTTGGGGAGAATTTTTTTCCAGCAAACCAACATACATGTCATCTTTAAATCATGAAAGAAAATGTAAAAAAAAAAGGGAATTTTTTTTAAAAAGCCTGACAAAAATGTTTATAACTATCCATAGGAGAGTCTAGAGTTATTCAATTGTTAGTGCAGTACAAAAATATCTTGAAATAAATATTTTTTCTCTTTTTGCCTATGTATGTATTTATTTTTTAAAGTGGTATCATTTCAGTTTTACCAGGGACAAGTGACAATAATGACAATGCAATCAGTGGATAGGAGCCTGAAAAAAACTACAACCACATGATTGTTTTAAGTATGATTCAGCTCCTTAAAACAGCCACACCATCTTTCACAAGTAAGCTTAAAAATAAAGGCTGCTGGAATGAACAGCAAATGCTGTGCTTGTGCTGTGTGAAGGCCGAAGCACTTCTGAATCATCTTCAAAACATCACCAATTTTATTCCCCCAGTGATTTCTCACTGTAGCTTTGGTCTTTCTTTTTTCCCTCTCACTGCAAAACATTCATTAGGTAAAATAAAAAGGGACATACTACAGCAAATATTTTGAAAGTACGGTTCAGGCACAGTAAAGCGAATTGTGCCTGGGAAAGAAAGATGATTTGGAAGTGCCTCCTATTCAGTCTCCTGGGTCCTTCATTTCTGGCTGCAGGGCTATTTCATTTACCTCAGTTTCAGGTCCTTTTCCTCAGTCAAGAATGACTTCTATTTAAGAGGGAAGAAGCTTGTTTCTGTCTTGTTTTGATGTCTTTAGTATTTAAAAGCAAAATGTCTCTGAAGTCTCTTCCATTTCTATCTCTCTTCCCACTAAAAATAAGGAAGCTCAGGGATACGCAACTGTGCCTAAATTGAAAGGATTATTTTATTCTGGCTAATGTTCTTGTTGGCTTTGTTGGTGTTCTTAAAATTTATAATTCTGTTTTCTCTGTTTTTGTAGCTAGTGTTAAATGTCTGAGAAATGGAACTTTGGGTATCTTCTCTTGCTGGAAGTACGGGCAGTCCTTGTTTAAAAAAAAACTTGTTCAGCAATGATTTGAACTTGTGACAGTGCTGAATGAGTAGTAGATGCAATCAAGTCTCAAAGTTTCATCCACTACTTGGCAACCAATATGAATTTTTGACCATTGCAGCATCCTGCAGTCACATAATCATGATTTCTGACCTTCCCTGCTGGCTTACCATAAGCAACATGAAATGGGGAATCTGGCAGGAAGTTGGAAAACACAATCACATGAAGTCCTTGCTTAATGACCTAGGCAGTCCTTGCTTAATAAAAGTAATCGAATATTGGCCATAACTGTCACTACTAAGTAACACAATAATCTGACATCATGCTTGATGACCCGACCACTTAGAGACAGAAATTAAGAGACAAAATTGTTAATTAAGAAGTACCTGTACACATGGAGCCTGCTTAGCAGGACTCTTCAGACATTGTTGAGCTGACAAAAAAGTGTGCTAGCATGCTGATTTATATCCTGCCTCTATCATAGGATCACCAAATCTGGGCTCCAGAAATTTGGACAGTTAACAAATTCCTACGTCTCTGCTCCCATCTAATAGTGTGCATTTTTGAACCCTGATATGGTAGTCCATGTATCTGTTTCAAGTCATTGGAATCACTTGACTTCTTTCCAAGAAGCTGGATGACATAGACAATGAGGTTATAAACACTTTAAGGCTGTCCTCTTGGTGAGTTCTGGAGTAAGATGGAATGATTAGTTTAGCAGTGATACAACTAAGGCGCAGGGTGACTTAAGCTTGTTTTACTCTTGGTCAGAGTAAACCAAGAGGATGAGATAAAGATTGTTCCATGCGGGCAACATGGCAGAAGAAAGGAGATGTGGGGGAAAGGCCCATGGTGTTATTGTTTGCCTCTGTTAGCAATATAGACCATGTAATCCTTTTTTTCTGAAAGTGTCAAGGTGGTATCATAGACAGATTTGATTTTCTCTGCTATAGAGAGCAAAGTACAGGAGCAACTATATGAGTTTTCTATTGAACAAAGAGGCGACCATATATTAGGAAATATTTCTGCATGACCACTCTGCTCTGCTTCTAAAGAGGTGAAAGGTGGACAAAACAATTAAGCTCAAGGCAAGGATGTCTGTTGGGAGTGGTGTCAACAAACTCAGTAGTGGTAGCATCTAGGCAATTGAAGACCTACCTCTTTGGAGTTTGCACCTTTAAAAGGGTGGATTTTTAATTGTGGGGTTGCATCTTAGCTTTTCGTCCTCTGCTACAGATGCTCCTGCCTCCAAGTGACAATTAATTTACATTAATCTACCTAAGTAATCTCTATTATTAAATGTTCCTTTCATGTAGTAGTTGCTATCATCGGGGACGACTAACATGGCAGTTCAAAGCATTTGCTAGAGGTTTAGTGAATCTAAAATACGGTGGTATAATACAGATACCATGACAGAAGGAGGTAACAAGAACAGTAAATACTTTGCTTTTTCTTGCATTTTTTTGCAATTACTAGTATGCTTAAAAGATGGTTGGGAGATAAAAAAAGAGTGAGGTTAGCAACACATATATCGAAGTCCTTATACAAGCTCTTATTATCTGCTCTCTGATTCTACCCACCTCAGTTTTTCTTTCTCAACAGGTTGTTTTGTCATAAAATCTTGATGGGCAACTACCAGTAACTCCTGAGAGGCTATGTTATGCTTCTTCTACATATAGCAGAACAATAGTAACATTAAGCAGATTTGTATCTAGTTAGTAGATTACAACAAATCCGTCTCTGTCCTCCTTGCTCCACAACCTGCTGTGACACTTTTAGAATACCACATAAAATTATTAAATATCTTTAGGGGAAGATTTGAAATATATTAAAACTTGAAGTATTGTCAGAATTTTCCTCACAATACTTGCTAGCTGGATCAGACAGTTACCTCATCAATGAGCCAAAATAGGTGGTAATTTGCTTTCAGAACAGTAATGGCATAATGGTGCAATGACTCTTGGCACGTGAAATTGAGCATATACAATTAGCTACTGATGATACAACTATCACATTTGTTTTCCAATTATGTTTGATGAACTCATTGGAGATCTCTCCAAACTAAAGGAGTACACAGATAGACTTGGCATCCTAATATTTAAATACTTGGTAATTTGTAAATGCTGAAAGCATATGGTTTCTAGCCCTATAAACAAGGATTGGACAATAGGCCAACTGTAAACTTGGTGAATCCAGAAATATTTTTAGATAATGATAATAATGAGATAGTATAATAGAAGACAAAGAATTGGAGAAAATCATGAACTAGGAAGTTCTTAAAGCTGAAATTGAAAGATTATATATCATAAACCAGCCATGGGTGGTCCCAGTGGTTATTGGCACACTGGGTGCTATACCAAAAATTTTTGGATGACATTTATAAAATGTGCTCATTAACAAAATGTCCATCTGTCAGTTACAAATGGCCATGCTATTTGGATTAGCACATACAGTATACTATGCTGCTATATTACAATATCCTGGGTTCTTGGGAGAATTCAGTGCATATAAAGGCCAACACCAGCTAAAGAACAGGCAGCTGTGATTTCTCATGTTTATGTATGTAATAATAATAATTACATCATGGAGGCTTACTGAATACCAGAGAGAGCAAACTAGCCTACAAGAAAGACCAAATGAAGAATTAGAAGAGACAAGGAAAGGTATTATGTGGCCAATACATAAAAAAACTGGGAGGTAAAACAGATAATAACAAGACCTGGCAATAGCTAACAGCAGGGAAGTTAAAGAAAAAGACAGAGAAGGTAATTCTGGCTGCCCAAGTCCAAGTAATAAGAGCAAATGCATAGAAAGCCAGAATTGAGAAGACATCAATAGACAGCAAATGCTGCCTCTGCAAAGAAGCTGAAGAAACAATGAACTACCTAGCTAACTGCCTCAAGAAAACTGTACAGATTGACTACAAACATTGGCATGACAAAGTAGCAGCAATGTTGCATTGAAATATCTGCAGTAAATACCATTTGCCTGCAAGCAAGAACTGGTGGGCCTACATAATAGACAAAATGATAGAAAATGAAGAAGCTAAAGCTGTCTGGGATTTTAGAATCCAAGCAGACAAGCACCTGCCACATAATACAAAATACAAACACCTGCAAATAGAATAGAACAACTATGGCAAAAGAAAGTAAAGGTGGTACCAATAATAACAGGCATGTTGGGAGCAATCCCAAAACATCACCACTTGAATACCATCGGCATTGACAAAATCATTGTCAATAGCAAAAGGCAACTTTGCTTGGAACAGATTACATCCTGAGATGATACCTTCAACATCATTAAACAACATCTGTTTATCCCATGTCCTTAGGAAGGATTTGATAGGTGGATAAAAATACCAAATCTAGTCTAAACATCTGGTTGAATGACTCATGATAGCAATAACTCTGCTGGATTTATTCAATGTAAATGATTTGCTACTGTGTGTTTCTTACTAATTGACTTTTGTATTTTTTAATTGCTGTAATAATTTAGTAGCCAATTTTAATTATTTGCAAGAAAAAATGTAGATTACTAAAGTAATTAATGCATCAGTTAAATAATGTGCAAAAATAACTACAGAGGGGTCCTCCTTACAATCATGTCAAGATTTTAAAGAAAATATTGTATCCATTTTTTATGATCCGGATATTATAAAGTAGGGAGCAATAGCTCAGCATAGACTATTTTTAAAAAAATAAGATTAGTTACATATTATACAGTTCTAAGATCAGTTTTAGAAATAAGTTTATTCAAATAAGTAGAGAAGAATGGGGCAAAAGAGAATTCTGAAATTCTTGAGGTTTTGAACAAAAGAAAATTTTTGTGTGTAGAAGTAGTCCTTGGTTAATGGTGGTAACTGGGATTGGAATATTGCTAAGCAATGCAATTACAAAATAAAATGTTAAGTGACTACATTGCTTAGTGACACTTGGAAACTCCCTGAGGATGTTTTTAATCAACGAGTCCCATGTGGCTCACAAGCAGGCTGGCAGGCAGGTAAGTGGCTACTTCCAGGTGGAAGAGAGTTTGTGAGGTGCTGGGCCAGGATTGACCACTGTCAGGCAGGAAAGGGTGTAAGTGATTTAGCATAGAGACTTCCAACCTTCCCAACTGGCTTTCCCATTGACATTGTTTATGGGAAGCCAGCAGGAAAGACCACCAATGGAGATCAGATGACTGTGGGATGTTGGAACTTCTGAAAGTTCAAGGACTGGTCATAAGTAGCACTTCTGCAATGCTATTGTAACTTCAAGTGGTTACTGAATGAGTGCTTGTTAAATGAAACTACCTGTGTATGTTACGAAGATTTGTTAAAAAAAAACATCATTTAGATTACATTCTTATGCTTAGAGATATAAGGCTGTTGAACACAATAAAGTTTACATTTAAGTAGATGTGTAACGGACTGCAGTGCTAAATAGTGTCCTTACATGCAATCTGGTTGAAAGCCACATCTATAAAATGTAACTGGAAGCCTACTGCAGATAAAAAGTACCGGTATGCATGTTTATGAGAGTGATGAACAATGTCTGACTGCGGCATATTAAAGCAATATTCTTTGCACCCTGGGGTTTCAAAAAGAAGAAGCAATGAAGCTAATAACTCTGGGTTTTTTAAGGCAAACCAAGACAAGGGTAAGAGCTGTTGAGCTTCCCAACCCAGTGTGCATTTGGGATCTAGTGCCGCCTTTATCTGCTGCATAGCTTGTTTTGAACAGAAAATTCCTTTTCATTTTGCAGCTCACAGAAGGCAAGACAGCATTTAGATCTGCAGGATCATTAAAATTCACATCACACTCTCCAAGCTGGTGTTTTTATAGATAATCCTCCAGAAATTTCATCAGTGTTAAACCTCTAGGCAGCAAAGGATAAGGTACAAATATTTAATAGACCTGCTTGAGGAATGGTGTACTTTAGATGAGTTATGCAGAAATGACCCTATTCACAACAAATCTTAGGAAGATAACCCAGTAAAGCCCTCCACTGTTAGTTAAAAATAGTTGATTCATACTAATTAAACAGCAAGAATACCACAAAGTGGTCTGTCTAAATCAAATGGAAAATCTAATCATTATACGATATCTATTTCTTTGAATCAGTAGTAAAGATAATAAGTGATGCAAACTGAAGTTAAAACAAAAATAAAACAGGTAATTTGGCAGTTGCTAATTCCAGGGTCAACTGACCTGATTAGTGTATCTGGAGATTCTCAATCATCCAGGATATGGTTGTCCTAAATATTTGTTCAAAAGGCAACTGGACATTGTTTTTCCTTGAAGGCATTTCACTTCTCATCCAAGAAGCTTCTTCAGTTCAGAACATCCCATCCTTTGGGATGACTTGTTGACTCTTTTCCAATGAATATCCTTCAAATTATAAACTGCTCAAAGTTTCGTGATGCAGATCATACCCTCCAAAGCACATTAAAATATATGTAAAATGAATGTTATAGAATAAAAGGCATTTAAAATGCATGCAATTAAATACAATATGCTCATAAATAAGTCTTCCAATGAGTAGAATCTAAACATATTTAAGTACATTTAAATATCCGTTTTATTTTAAATTGTAAATTAATATAGCAGCCTGATTAAATACATATGGAACTAATATGGACAGGAAGGATACTTTCTAGGTCTGTAAATACCTTGCTATATTGAAAGAAATGAGGCAAAAATATTGCTCATGCTAGAGAATATTAATATAAGGTTTTTTTTTCCTGATATGGAATCTTCAAATCTTGCAAAATCTCATGTGATTTTTCTGGAGAAGTAATCCTTGAACAGAGCAAAGAACATTTACTTTGGAAACCCTAAGGCTGTAGCATAAAGAAAGAAGTATATGTGACATGGTCCTCAGGAAGTACAACTCCCAAAGTGTTTGCATTTTCCAATTGTAGGCAGAAATAGTATTGGCTGTTGCAGTCTTGATAGTGGGGCAAGATAAGCCCATCACAAATTATATCAGTGTTTGTAAACCTTGGCATGTTGGCTGGGGAGTTGAAGTCCACACATCATAAAATTGCCAAGGTTGAGAAGCATTGAATTATATGATGCTGTAACAGTAATAACTATATTGCATTGCATTAACTCTGGCATTCTATCCCAGAGAAGGAAATTGTTTCCAGAGCCTACTATTGCTGCAGAGCACTACATTGACTTTCCAGGGTTTTCTTACTGGGGAGAATAATAATAGCTGACACACCCTATCTCCCATTTCCTGCAATCCAACAACAGCACTGTGTTTACAGAATCACATAAACAACCTCTGCTACTGAATAGCATCATTGGAAGACAATTGTAGTTCACAAAAGTCACAGATTAACCTCCAACTTTTTTCAAACAATCAAGTCCTTTCCAACTTATTCTGGAAAGTCTGATGAATATATCAATTTCCAGATTTCTGAGTGGGGTTATTGCAGTTCTGCTACTTGGAATCTTTTGGACTGATTATGTTTGAGGTTTTACCTATGTATTTAAATAAGTATTTCCCCAGGAACATGGGTCCTTCCAGACAAAGGACTTTCTCCCATAGGACCATGGAAGTCAAACCTAAGATTTCCTGTTTATAACACAGACATTTTAGCCAGAGTAGTTAAGGTCTCATTCTGTCAACCTTGCAATTTATTCTCATTCCCTACTTCCTGCCTTTTTAAAAGAATCCATTTATAATCTTAAAAATAGTTAGGAAATGGAAGTTCCTCCTTTTCCATTGCATATTCTTTGAGTTGGTTGCTGTTTTCTTTAAAATGACAAATGCGGACACAACCATCCACTTGTTTTGCAGAAATTGCTGAATATTTTATGGCCCAGTGTTTTCCTTTTCTTTTAACTGTATGGTTTTGAAGGCTACAAACTCTGTTTTCATTTTGTAGTATGCGCCTCCACTTTAAACTAAGTGGCAGGCTAATGTGTTTCAGCAGAATCTATGTTCCCATGGTATTGGAATGACTTGGCAACCATTCATTTCAATGATAGTAATTGTGGACAATACATATTAGAGCATGTTCTCTTGATGTGAGTACATTGTCAGCAGAGGAAAGACAAATGGTTCTACAAACAAGCAATGCATTGGGCATTGATTCAAGAAACAATGCATTTGGAAGAACATCTGCTTGCTGTTTCCAGTTGTGAATATATTAGAAATAGATGGAAACTGGTTTGTTTACCTTGAAAGAAAACCAGTGATTTCAACCTATTCAAAATGTTATCTTTGTAGGAACGCAATAGTTTGATTTGCTGAGTGGGAGGAAATTTATATGCTTAATGCATTAGGCAAATAAAAATGTCCTCATTCAGTAATAAAGGCGAGAAGAATGTTTATGGTTGCAAATAAATAAATTACTTAAAGAGTCCAAATGGCATTGGTAAGACATTTGCAAACATACACTTCCACAAGAAAGTGACCACTTTATTTTTTTTCCCTTTCCAGATATTTCTATCAAACTGTTATTATAACACACCTAGGTTATGGTTTCCTAAGTTTTCAGAAGAAAACTTAAAGCTGTTGTAAATAAATTCAGTTTTTATCCAGTAGTATTTAAGCAAATGTGTTATCAGTGCCCATGAATTATTGTTTCTGTTTGTTTAATATACCACACTAGACCCATATATTCCATCCCCTCTTCAAGTCAGTCTTTTGCTTGTCATTTTAAATCAATCACATTTTGAGATGTACTGCAGTTGATCTGGCATACTGTACAAACTTGCTTCTAGCTGCAGTTGCTGGAGTTCGGACCACCAGCTCAGAAATTCTGGACAAGCTGTTAAGAAGCTAAAATGTATATCAAACTAAAATGTTAATGAAAAAATGATTGAAGTGAAACAGTTCTGAGTACTTCAACATTTTATAGTTTCATTATGAAACCAAATTCTCACTAATTTATTCCTAAATAATATCCAGACAATATTGCTCCAACAATTATCTTTGTGTTTTCCTCTTGTGGTCCTGTTTGCTTTCATAGTCTCATTTGTCACAACCAACCCTTCTTCTTTCTTTCCTGTGCAACAGCAGCAACACTACAATTCTGCATTGTAATTGCAAAAAAGCTAAACATACAGCAGTGTGCACAACCATACCCACACAGTTTCGTTATGGTCAATGTTTTTCAACCCTAACTTCATCATCACAACCTACTGTACACTTTTTTATTATCAGTTCTCCCCTTGGAAAATGGAACATAATAGGAAAGTCTTATCATTAAAAAATATAGTGAAATATTATATCCAAAAATAGAAAAAGAAGAAAAAATAAAACTCCTTCCAGAAACTTTATATTAGGTATATTGTTACTCAGTAACTTTATTAAGATTTAATTCAATTTACATAATAACAGGAAAAATATGGGAAATTAAACATATAAGCTAAGTATATTCCAGCTCCAATTTGCAGTTTTGATTTTTCTTTTAGAATCAGAAAAGCTTGGCTTACCTATTTTCAAACCAGCAGTACATAATCCAGAAATAGCACATTCATCTACAGAAGACAGTGAATCTTTCAAAGCAATATAATAATCATGACAGCATCACTAATAATTTTTGTTCAAACCAATGCTGCTTTTTGAGCACCACATTTCCATCTATTAGCTTAATCTACACATTCTTCTTGAAAAGGTTCCCAGGAGTCAAAAACTTATGAGGTAGTATTTTAGGTTAGCATAATCATTCTTATCAAATTATAGAAATGTGACCTACAGATATCTTTTATTGATGCTCATATACTAAGTACTTTATATACCATTTCTAATTATCATTGTCCTCAAAGGTTATTGTGCTGCTATGGTGGTTTTATTGTATCGTTGTATTTATTTATTCTGGTTCACTTGGTTCTTAATTTTCCTTCACTGCCCAGAGTTGTGATTAAAGATGGGTGGGTACATAAATGGAGGCAACAAACAAGCACACAAACAAATATTCCAAATCCTTAATCTACATCTCTCTGTATACTTTTACATCTGATAGCAGTAGCAACAGCACTTAGACTTATATACCACTTCATAGTGCTTTACAGCCCTCTCTAAGCAGAGAGTCAACGTATTGCTCCCAACAATCTGGATCCTCATTTTACTGCCCTTAGAAGGATGGAAGACTGAGTCAACCCTGAACCAATCAGGATCAAGCGCTTGACTGTGGGTAGGTAGAGTTAGCCTGCAATATTGTATTCTAATCACTACGCTACCTTGACTTTTCTAATCTAGTGCTTTCTAACAATAGTTACCAAATAATAAACCTACAATGGCTATTTTTGCAGAATAAATTAAACTCTCTCACATTTAGAGGGATTTCAAAGGTTTAGGGCTTTGGACTGATATCTTGATACCAGAATATGTCATCGTAAATGATGGCCTATTGCCACTGGATTTTTAAGTAAGTGATATTTATGTGTCAGCTTCTCATCAAAAAAGCATTCATCATCAAATCTTACCAATTAATCTCAGGTATACAATCCACACTAGGCCTTATTCCTCTAACTAATGGATTGTGTTGCTTACTCAAGTCAGTGACCATTTAGAGCAGGGCTGTCAAACTCACGGCCCACGGGCCAGGTGCGTCACGTATGCATGGCTTAGCAAAGCGGGAAAAAGTCATGATATGTCACATGACAATGCTGTGACAGCATGAGTTTGACACCCCTGATTTAGAGTTATTGAAAATGATAATCAGAATCAAATTGGACTTTACTAGTGTTTCATGCTATACTTGCCTTCTAACTGTTACAGCAAAGGGAGAATTCCAGGTTTTCCAAGCAGTTGGTTCTTAATTCCCTCCACTTTGTACAATGTGCCAGCTAAATAATTTCAAGTTGATCCATGAGTGCAAGTTTTCATTAGGCAACATGATCATTCATTAACCCAAGAAAGACTGAGACGGCTTTGCTTAACCTGGAAGATTAAAATTGCTTTTTCTATACCAAATTGAAGGTGTTGGAGTGGGAAAAAAAGGGGGAGAATTTACCTCTGTTATATCTGCAAAAGAGTGTATTAAATTTTGAAAATACATTGAGGAATAATGTATATAGTATAACACATTCATGGCAATCCATTAATATTGAAAGTATTGATTGTGATTGTGAAATCCATCTCTCCAATCCTATTGCTATTTCTAATTATATTTAAATCCAGTTTATTTTCCATCAAAAATAGGGAATTGCCTCTGAGCATCATTGAAATTGTTTAGTGGTCCACAAAGGCATACGTCCAGATTTGGATCAATTGAAGTTATAGGTAATCCTCATTTAGCGAGGTGCTGTAAATTAGATTTAAGTTACAAGTAGATAAATTCCACTTGAGGATTAGAAAAGAAACTTCATAACAATAAGAGCAGCTCAGCTGTGCAGCTTTGAGGTTCATCAACTGTGCTCAGGTGGAGATTAGAGAGCCATCAGTCTGGTAAGCTCTCGTTTGGACACCCATGCTGATCAGACTAGATTCAGTGACTCCAATTCTATGTCTCTATGATTGTTACTCACTTCTTTATTTTTCCTCTTATCTCTTACATTGAGTTTCTTTCAGCTTTCTTTCAGCCATTTGAAATGTTTCTTCCCTTTTTTCTGAAAATGGGTGGAGGAAGAATACTTAAAATGACTACATACAAACCAGTGCTTTTTATTATAGCAAATTACAGTGTCCTTAAATCCATACAAATAATCACATTAGTTGTAGCCCAAGGAAATCAATGTTTCACCATAATTTTAGTGAAATGTCATGAAATTACAGACTACTGAGGGAGGCGAGTTGCAAGTTAGAAAAATAACAATCTAAGAGTAAGCATGAATATAACACCATAATGATTTCTCCTTGAGAACTCAACTATTTTTTTTTAATTTGCAAGAATCAGTTTGTTGATGTTTTGGCCTCAATGCATATGCAAATCCTATATTCTATGCTTTTCTGGGATTATTTATTGCATACAAATTTACTTTAGTCACATGGTGTACATCTGCATAGATTTTAAAAAGCTTAACTGGGAAAAATTGTTACTATATGCTATAAACAAATAAACAAGCAAGCAAACCAACAAACATGTCAACCTAGCTGAAAGACATATCTGAAAAATTGCCTTCTAGTTTGTACTGATTCTTTACAGATGACTAGAGATTATGCAGTTTCGCGGATCCATTCTCCATCTCATCATGGATATTCTTTGGAAGAAAAACAAAAGTAAAAATCTGATACTTGGGAACTTTAAAAAGTATTGATAGACAATAAATGATGTTATCTTTTTAAAAAGACTGAATATATAGTATAGGCTTTACATAAATAGCAATTCCTTTGCTGCTGTTATAGTAAGAAATAATAACTTTATGACTGAGATGGTTTTCAAAGAGAACATCCAACATTATACGAAGTTGCTGAGGAAAGCCAAGTGATGACCTTAGGGGTGATATATCATCACTATGCTTCCAGTTAGATTACTGCAAAGCACTCTACATGAGCTTGTCCATGAGAACCATTTAGAAGCTTTAGCTGGTCCAAAGTGTATTGACATGGGCAGCATGCACACGTTATACCTCTTCTCCAATGACCTGCATTATATGCTTCTGGGTGGAATTCAAGGCCCTGGAATTAATTACCAATGAATTCCTCCTGGCATAAGGACAGATTATTTATGGAACAACCTCTCCCTGGTTGTTTCTACTATCCACTATCTGACAGGAGGGGCATTGTCATGGATCCCTCAGACCCCTCTCCAGATGCAAGTTCAGAGGAGGAGGATGAATTTGAGCCTGCAGAGGAAAGTGTAGAGTCAAGTAATTGGTCAGGATTGAAGCTCAGAGAGTGCTAGCCTGATGGAAGAGCCTCAGCTTGGGTCCATCCACAGGCTGAGGGAGGCGAGCCACAGTTGTAGCAACCAGGAGGCTCCAGGCAAGGACTGGGAGGAGCTGCTGCCCGTCAGCAATGAGGAGGAGATGGAGTCCACACCTCCTCATGATCCAAAGACACACAGAGTAGAGAGGAGACAGGCAGAAAGCTGTTCAGCTCATGAGGTAGCAACCTCATCACTCATGAAGGACTGCACTGGAGTTGCCTACTTAATCCCACCCCAAGAATTTGAGTGTAGCTGGAGTTCCATGCCTTGTGTGCTTGTGCCATGTATCCTGACTTGTTTGAATTGTGGATTACTTTCCTGGACTTTTGTGTGTGACTCAGTTACCCAATGACTCTTGCCATGCTGAACTTGGAATCTGGACCTCGATAAAAAGGAAGGTAGCAGTTGAACAAGTCTCCAAAGGTGACATTGAAGATGATGTGGCAACGAGGTTGCTTTCTGAGGACATGCTCTGGATCTCTTCCCTTAAAGAATAACCTTAGAAGACTGCATGTCTATGGAGAGTCTCCATGATTCTCCATGAGTCTCCATGATTCAATCAAGGTCATGATTGTCCCAAAGGGTTTTTTTTTTCAAAAGGCAATGGGACTTTCTTGGCTTTTTCCTTTAGAAACATTCTTCTTCTGGATGAGAGGCAAAATGTTTTCAAAGAAAAAGAAAAGTCCAGTTGTTTTTTGAAGCAGCACCTTTGGAGGTTGGAACAGGGCCTTTTCTGCTACAGCGTCTGACTACTGTATCACCCCACCCCTTGAGATCAGATTGACCTATAGATTTTCCATAAAGGGCTTGTTGTGGTTAGCCGGCAGCAGGTGCGGATGGATGAGGAGAGCGAGGACTTAGATGAGAGACCAGGACCATTAGGGAATGGACTGCTGCCTTCAGAGATTGTGAGGGCTGGCAGCAACGATGAGGTTCCCAAGGAGCCTGTGCCAAGTGCGCGTGCTTGCAGAATTGCTCACAGGAAAAAGCAGCTATAACAACATGGGTAACTCGGGAGTAAGGCTGCAAGATAATGGCTCCTCCTTCAAGAAGATAAAAACCAGCTGTGAAGAGAACATTCTTTGCAGGAAGCAAAGACATTTTGAAATTCAGCCTCATGGATATTACAGTATCTTAAGTTGGACTCTTGTGTTGTGAAATATTTCTTATCTGTGATTTTTGGCAGTCTTATACAGTTTTGGCAAGGTTTGTGCTTATCAAAGTTAATTAGTTTGCAACAGCCTTTTAACTGGGAATTCGTAAGACTCATTAAAAAGTTTTTGTTCCCTTTGATCATTGTTTGTCTTATTGGAAAAGGATTTGGGTCAGAACAGTGCTGAAGATTTGGATCTGGTCTATCCTCTGTGAATATTGTTATTGCTTTTTTTTTAAACTAATGTTTTTATTTTGTTAATAGAATGTTAGTCCATCAGAGATGTACTTGTGAGATTAGCAGCCATATAAACCAAATAAATAAATAAGAAATGGAAAAGTTTCTATTAAGTTGCTGCTCCATTATTAACAGAATGGCTAATAGTCACTGTTGATATATATTGAAGCGGGAGTAGAGAGGCAATACTGCCTTGCTCTTATTTCTTGATATACATTGTGTTATTGTTTCTACTATGTTCTGATTGTTTTCCTTATTTTTCAATATTTGTAAAAATGTCTTTATTTAATCTAGACTTATACTGAAGGTATGTAAAACACAGAGTTTGCAAACCATTGATCCTTTTGGTGAAAGTGTTTTTTATCCTTCTTTCTTTTATAGCCCATACATTTGGTTCTGTTTGTTGAAAGAAATCCTCCTTAAAGGTGAGTGCTTGCTTCCAGGTCAAACTATAATTCACTGTGTGGAGGAAAGCTTAGCTGATGTTTTTTTTATACTCTGCCAACATAAATTTGTAGTAGTCTCATTCAATCTGATTTAAATTGCAGAGAAATCTGTTGCTCTATGATGAAAAAAGAAAAAAAAACTTTGCTAGGAAGACAGCAGCATGATTACTCAGATGAAAAGCCTACACTACCTTGACCGTGGCTCTGGAATTTGGCTTATTTCTGCCACACTTTCCAATTAATTTGCAAAGGAAGACCTCTTGTTCTCAACTGACAAACCAAGAGGAGTGCTTGGAAGATAAAATGACTGGCAGGCATTCCTATAAGTCGAAGAACAGGTAGCTGTGCTGCAACAAAGAATGATACATGGTTGTGTTTGAGACAGAGAATGATGGCAGCTCGACAGAGTCAGCTTAGAGATGAGATGTTAAAATGGGCCCTAAATAAGGAACCTCTTTAAGAATCCAGACCCTTGGACTGCACTGTATGATTGGGCAAAGGGTCATGCCTATTTTGAATTATATTGCTGTAGAAACTGATAGAAAAGAAGACCTACTGTTTTATTCTAGGCTATGCTTTGACAATATGAATATTTTATATAGAATATATTGTATGTTATACAGAATACAGTAAAATGATTTTATGCAGATAGTAAGAAACCCATTCAAAGAAGGACAAAGAGAAAGAAAAATATATTGAAGTAAATGTGGGAAAGAGAAGAACAGGACAAAGAGAAAAGAAAAATAGAAAAGTAGGAAAATAAAAAACTGAAAATACATACCTATACTTTTACCTCTACCTCTATCTATCTATCTATCTATCTATCTATCTATCTATCTATCTATCTATCTATCTATCTATCTATCTATCTATCTATCTATCTATCTATCTATCTATCTATCTATCTATTTTCTGATCTTCCTTTCAGCAGTTATTCATACATTTCTAATGAAATGAAAGAAATGAAAGAGCCTCGATGGCACAGTGGTTAGAGTGCAATACTGCAGGCTACCTCCGCTGACAGCTATCTACTTGCAATTTGGCAGCTTGAATCCCACCAGGCTCAAGGTTGACTCATCCTTCCATCCTTCCGAGGTGGGTAAAATGAGGAGCCAGATTGTTGGTGGCAATAGAATGACTCTGTAAACCACTTAGAGAGGGCTGTAAAGCACTCTGAAGTGGTATATAAATCTTAAGTACTGTTGCTATTCATCATAATTTTCTTCTTTCTATAATCTATTTTTTCTAATCATCATAGCCATAAGTCACAAAATCATTTATTATGAAAAAATGGGACAATAGGAATAATTGTATTTTCATTCTAGGATTAAGAGGAGGTTTACCAGCATAAAGGAAGGCCATGTTTTTTTGCCAATAATAAGTTTGACATCTTAAAGACGGATGCTTTCTGGAATTTTCACCTTCCATAGATCATCCACTTATCCGAACCCAGGAACACACTACCTGCCTGCCAATAAGTCAAGAAGAGATTAAGGGTTGGAAGAAGTAAATATGCACTATTGATATTCCAAAACACTTAAGTATCATAAACCTGTATATATTATCACCATTTTGGTAAAATTTCATGATCAGCTCACCATGAGAATGTGTTTGTATATCATTAAGGGTTTAGGTTTTTTTTTTTAATCTGCACTCTTAAAGGGAACAAACTTGGTGTTCCCTGAGCTATAAAGGAGAGAAATCCGTCAGGGTTATCTACAGCTTTAACCTGAAATGAAGTATGTTTGGTGAACAGATTAGTTGGATGTAATGGCAATAAAAATTATCCTCCTCCTCCTTGTAACAACAGCAGCAACAGCAGCAGCAGCAAAAATATAAATAATTACTATACTTGGGATTGGCAATGTGATTATCAGTCACTGTGCTTATTTATTTGTTTGTTTGTTTATTTTGTCAAGTGATTATAAGATTACTGATATAAGTATATACATAGTTATTAGTACATGAAATGGATACATATAAGAAAAATAAAAAGAAACAATAGGACAGGGACGTTAGGCATGCTGGTACGCTTACGCACTCCCCCTACAGACCTTTTAGGAAAGAGGTGAGGTCAATAGTAGACAGTCTAAGGTTAAAGTTTTTGGGGTTTGGGGTTACTTACTTATTTTGCTTTACAGACCTGTAAAGTTTGTAAATGTGAGGTTTGTTCAAAGAGTCATTTTTTCATCACTGTCTACATGAGGTTGTCACTAAACAAGGACTATCTGAATATTAAAAAGCTAGTGCATACTTCTATCATGTATTAACAGATGAGTTAAGACTTGTAGCCTCCAAAAACATGAGTATTCCATGAATTACTTTTCAGAAGCCCAGACAGAGCCTCTGGGATTGCTGAAAATAAGTAGAACACTTTTCTGTCATTATTTATTTTATTTTATTGTTTATTAAATTTATTGGCCACCCATCTTATCACAGGGCAACTCTGGGTTAGAGTAAACTATAGTGTAAGCCCTAAATCAATATTAAGGTTGTTTAGAAAAATAAAGAAAAACTCATAAAGGTCTTCCCCACCAAATTAGGAAAAAAACTGTGGGCGAGGTTCTGCTGCCCACTTTATATCCCTGTGTGCTCATGTTACTCCTCAATTTCCCCCAAAACTTCTGTCTACCAAAAAATGTTCCTCTTCTCAGTTCCCTGTCACAGCATCACATCAGAAAGGAGAGTTCTAAGAGGAACGATGCCAATGGATAAATGCAGCTAGTACAAATAAAGGCCTGCCTCTTTTCCCATTGATTTCTATGAAAAATAAGGGGATAGCAAGAGAAAAATAGGAAGAAACCCAAGTTTTTGCCATGGGAAAAAGTTATTCTCTGCCTTCAATGGATCTCTTTATAGAAATCTCTGTCCCTGAATCGTTCCTTCGGGAAAAGGTATTATTTTTGTCAGTGTTTAGAAAATGCTGTCCAATCCAGCATCTTTTTATCTTCTGGAAATGTAATAGTTGGCAATGATAGGAGCCATTTTTTCACATACAGCAAAACTTTCATTTTCCATACCTCATTGCCACAGGCTTTCCATGCAGTGGACCAAATGCCACTTACATCATTTGTATAGGAATGGCATTTTACAACTGTTGTAATTGGCATACTTAGCGCCACGATTACATAAATAATGCCAATAATGCAAGTGATATATGTACTAGGTCGTTTGTGCAATGATGTCATTATGCAAATCTTGTCATTTTGTATCATTTGCATAACATTGTCATCAGGCAATGAGATAAATATTAAAAATGAAGTGATTTGTATATTATAATTTGGATTGCCCCAATGATGTATCCCTCAATTTTCCAGATTTTAAGGACACTTCCTTCCTTTAGTCTTTTAGAACAAGGTTTTCCTGTAATTTATATACAGTTTGGGAATGAAAATAAAGCCAACACATTAGTCCAAAAAATGCACTGTATGAATTTATGCAAGGAGTTTATTGGACAATGAGTACTTTGATCAAGAAATGAATAGCTTCCTTCCAGGAAAAATCTCAGATAACAAGTAGCATATATCTCTTTTTAAATTTCAGCTTACCTCATATAATATCCTTTATTTACCAAGTACATTTTTTTCCATTTATTTCCAAATTTGAAAAAAATACAACTGGTAATTTTCTAGGCTGATACTAAAGAGAAATATTAACATTGACTTTAGCATTAATCAACAATATTAAGTAATAAATAAAACAACAGCTCAACATTTAAAACATTTTGAATATTTTATGCCCGTCAATAGCCCCGAAAGCGAAATCTAAATTATCGGTCTGGCAAAATATTCTCTGAAAGTCAGAAAGCTCAGTTTTATGATGTGGGTAAATGCCTGGCTTTACAAACCACCTTTGATTCAAACCACATGAAAATAAGAATTTTCCATTCAGGAAAGCCATAGGAAGTTGTGGAATAGTTTACAAACCAGAAAAGACATAATTTTGAATTGCTGCAGACAATGGGGAAGGCAGTATAATTTATGGGGACCAACATAAAGGGGAGCAGTTTTCCAATTATTGGAACTATAAAAGCTCTTGAGAGAAGTAACTCCACCATGACAGAATGGCATTCAATTTTATTTTCTCTTTTAAAGGAGCTGTTGTTTGCGTTGGTTTGTATCGTGAACTTCAGAAGCACCGCTAATTCACATGTACGTCTGAAATGGCATGATGGGAGGCCTCTAGAGAGCTGTGATAGTTAGGTCTGTGGACAATTGCAAGGATCATCTGCAGAAAATCATCCTCCAAATTTTTTATTCTCCCTTGTTCAACTTTTCTTTGGAAGTGCAATTAAACCTGCTTAGTGGCCTTGATGCAGTGGACTTCATGCATAGCAAACCAAGCTTCCACTAAGATTTACATGATGTGAAATGACATAAGTTGGTATAAATTATGTAATTTTGATCCATCATCATGGAAATGACAAAAAAACCCACTGTCCTCCTAGTCTGTGTTTCAATGAACTTTCGTTTCCTCTGTTTTGGTTTCTCCATATTTGACTTGGACCCACAGTTAAAACAAGGAAGTCAGGAGAAGGTGCAACTTCCTTGTTCCCACTGATCTCATCAAAAAACAGCCAAGTATGGTTTGAAGCCAAAGGAATTGAGGGATGAATGAAACAGGTAAAGTAAAATTGTTAGCTGCTACTATCCCCTGGAAGCAGGGCCACCGAGAGGATTATTAAGTGCTGGAACAAGACTAAGATGGGCCCCCTTACCTACACATTAAGTTAACACAACCATGAGGGTCTCCCCTCCCCCTCCCCACCACCCTGTGAGGGGATCGTTTAAAAAAAAAGGGGGGGGGCTGCCAGGGCAGTGAAGCAGATTGGGAAGCAAGGGTGGTGGTGTGAGGACGAAGTATGGAGAAGCGGCATTGGAGTACGCACAGCCCACAAGTAGATTTTTTTTCCATCTGGGAGAATAATTGTTGAGGTAATTCACCAATAAGAAAATGAGCACATACAGGGAGATGTATTTGAGAGTAGTGTTTGAATAATACACACACAGCACATAGATACACTGTACAGTAAATGTAGGTTTTTTACTTCCAGAAACGTTTTAGCAAAGTTCAAACACAGTCCAAACTCATTCACAGGTAAGGCAGTCAATTTTCAGTCCAAGGATAATTCAATAACAAAGTCCAGTGTCAAAAAACAGTTCAGTATCAGACTTACATCAAATCTGGGAATATCAGTCAATTAGAAAGAATGGCAATATTCTCCAACAAAAGGAAAAAGAGACTCACTGAGACTTCTTCTGAGACTAAGACTAAGACTAAACAATCCAGGTTTCTGGCTCCATCTTATGGCCATTTGAGAAACCACACCCAATTATACTTTTATAATTCTCTTAAAGAGACAGTATTAAAATGTCTATCCTGGTTTATATATTGTCCAACCCAAATAGCTGTTAGGTGACTAAATATTCCTAACAATACTGATTCACTCTATAGTTTATACCAGGGGTAGTCAACCTTTTTATACCTAGTGCCCTAGTGCACTTTTGTATCTCTGTTAGTAGTAAAATTTTCTCTAACCGCCCATTGGTTCCACAGTAATGGTGATTTATAAAGTAGGGGACAAAACCCCCACCACCCACCATGAAAGCTGGAATGCCCACTACTGGGTGGTAGGGACCAGGTTGACTACTACTGATCTATACAAATGAAAAAAAGTGACTCTTCCATCACCAGCCCCCTCCTCTCCTCCTCCGGTTTATCCTCTGTGTTTTAAAGCCACCTCTTGCCAGTTACCCTTTGGCACAGCTGGCACGCACAGATCCTCCGACTAGACTAATAGTGGCACCTCCTTCCTTTTGGCATGAAGGATTTCAACAGGGTGAGAAGTGGAAGTTTGTTCTTCAAGAACTGGGGAAAAGGGGAGAAAGAGAGAAGAGGAAGTGGAGGAGGTAGAGGGGGCGATCATTGCTGCCGCTGCTTCATAGGAAGGACACGGTTTTCTTCCTTGCCATTTGCCCTCTGATGAGTCGATTTTATCCAGCTTTGGAGTGTTTTGCTCGCAGCTTGCAAGCCTCATCCCTGTCCCCTCCACCTGGGTGCATCATTGACATACCGTCCTGCTGTTCTTCTTTTTAAAAATTTGGTCTTGTCAGTGTTAAAAAAACTTCTCCTTCATGGGCTTTGGAACAATGTACTGGCTGAAACCCCCCTCCCCTCTCCTCAGGTATGCCTGGAAGTACATCTTTATTGGATTTTTATTCCATCTTTATTATGTTATAGGTATCTCAAAGCAGCAAGCATTCCTAATATTTCTTCCTTCCTTCCCCACAACAACAACCATTCTGTGAAGTGGGTTGGGCTGAGAGAGTGTGAGTGAACCAGTCACCCATCTGGTTATCATGATTAAGCTGGATTAGAACTCACTGTCTTCTGGTTTCTAGGCCAGCACCTTCACCATTCCATCAAACTGACTTTCTTACTTGTCATGTAAACTCTCCTTCATGGATTCATATCTGACTTCGGGCCTACCTTGTCAGGATGGTTGTTTATATTCCAATCTATCCTGGATTATTAATATTAACTGTGTTAATATTCTTGTTAATATTAACTGTGCTCAGATGTTTATATTTAACATTTCCCAGGACAGGGAACATTTCCCAGGACAGGGTTTAATTTAACAGACCTTTATAACCTCATATACTGTAAATTGTATTTTGAACTGTGCATGGAATTATATTTAGCATTTTATATTTTAAAATTATATTTTAGCATTTTGCAACAAAACTAGAAAATACTTTTGGATGTAGTTTGTTTTGGGATAACCAGGCAAGCACAGGGGGCTAGTGAACATTACAATTTATTTAAAAGGCTGCAGTGTGTCTTTTGTTGAAGAAGCAACTGAATTTCCTTTGTTCATTTCTAATCACTAGAGATCCTCCCAGTCTTATCTCACGCCTCTCTAGCGAAAACCAGTTTTCCACAAGTGAGGGGATTAAAATGCTTATCACATTTAAAGGCACACACCAGACATTTATGAATACATTAATGGCTTTTGGGATAAGTATTACTTTTTTCCTTCTGAGAGTTGTAGTAATAGATGGGAAATACTTTCCCTTCCAATAGGGCCTTTCTTTGTGCTCCTCTCATCCTATTAATGGGGACCCTCAAAAGCAATGAACCCATAGCATTCTCCCACTTGGACCTCCACCACAAAGGGAAAAAGAAGTATCTTTTTTCTCATCATGCCCAAAATATATCCCCTTTGTAGTTAGCCACCACTAATAAGTCCACCTTCTTCCACCCTCCTTATTCCTGGGTGTTGCTAAACATTCAAAAGAAGTGACGCTTCAGTTATGACACAGGGCCCATCATCTTGTACTTTCGCTCTGTAAAAGCCACTGGAAAGGATGTTATGTCTTGCCTGTATCTAGCAATGTTGTTTACTATTCTTGGGTGTAAAAATAGCCTTGCATTATTCTTTATCTTGGTATCATGTGGCTTATTTGCTGGGCCTATAGATGTGGAAATTGAAATCTGTAGATGTGATAATGGAACTTGGGCACAGCAGATTTACTTCATGATCAATAGTTATTTATTTCCGAGCTTGGCTAATTTAGCTGAATAATGTTAGGGATAGAGATATCTTAACAATGAAAAATAAAGTTTAAAATAGGAAATGAATATAGCCTTTTAAAAGCATTTATTATCATGCATGGGTAATCTACAATCAGATTTAGAGTCTAAGTTTGGTGGAAACTTAATAATTCAAGTCTTAACCAAAAAATATTATTGAAATAGCCTCTAAGATTATAGCTAGTTCCAAGCAGGTGGTTTATTGTAAAATTAGGGAGTTCAAGTTGATATATTCAATACCTCCAAATATCAAGTAATCTTTTAGATATTGTTCTGAGGGTTCCCGTCACAACTTGATGTACCAGTGGCTTTTTTATTTATTCATTTATTATTTTTATTATTGAAATTAATAAAAGTGTTCTAAGGACAGACAAAAAAAGTACGGAACAATTGTCTGGAGTTCATAATTAGGCTTTCATTATTGACTTCTAATATTCTACTATAAGTGTCTGCTAAATTGGTTCCTTGGGGCATGAAATATACAGTGATATTATGAGTTCCTACCATAAATTGTCACATGGATAGGTAGTGAGCCTTTTGAAATAGTGCTGGCCTGGGTTTGATCAATACTCAATTCTACACTGTGCAATAGGTAACTGTTTCCATAGAAACATTGATGTCACAGAGGTTGAACAGTGGCTGTTACAACAAATCATTTTCTTTGAGCAGTTGTAATTGACTATATGTACAGTTGGATGTCACCTGAGACTACTTACATCAAGCACATAACAGACTGGCATTAGTTATTCCAGGAATAAGATGGTTAGTGCTTCTTTTTGTGACCTTACAAATATTTAAAGTGATATTACTATGACAACTGCAGATATGACAATCTGAGCAATATTGCAGTCTCAGGATGAAGTAGCATTCATTTGGAGCAGAGAGGGATACTGTGTTGTGGTCTGCTGGCAGCCTGCGGAGGGGTCAGCAGAATCGGACAGTGGGGAAAACATGAACCAGTCTGGGGAAGACTGGGACGAGGGTCCTTCATCCGATACAGAGTTGGGACCAGGGCCATCTTGGAGTTATGTGCTGATTCCGGAGCCTCCAGAATCTGAAAGCAGTGAGGCAGAGGAACAAGGGGACCCTGTTCCCAGTGTGTGTGTAGCACAGCTGCCAGAAGGCAAGAACAGTTAAGACAAAAAGGGCGACTCGGGAATAAGGCTTGGAGGTGATTGTCCCTCCTATAAGATATAAAGGAGAAGCAAAGGGACAGGAACCTTTGCAGGAAGCAACGTTGTTCACTCTGTTTGGATTAAACCTTGAAGCTCTGTGTGGAATTTTGTACTTTGTTTGGCTTTTGACAGTAAATTTGGCACTTTAGTTGTTGGCAGCAATTCAAAGGAGGTAAAGGTGGGTGCTTGTCTCGAGAGACTGTTTGGGACTCAATATGGGCTGGGAATGAACATATTTCCTAGCATTGAAATAAAAGAGAATTGTTTGTCCGAAGCGTGTGCTTAATTATGGTCTCAGGAAGCCTTGGTCAGAACACACTGTTGGTAATTCTAATAAAAAACAATTATCTTCCTATCGAATAACACTTAAAGTTGCAGGAAATCATTCCCTCTCCACTTGTGCAGTCTTGGACAGAACCATAAGCAGCCATTTGGATGCTACCTGATGAAAACTACTGTAGGGCTATTTTCATATTTTAGCCAGGAAAGGTGTTTAGGAAATATTATTCTATTTTTAGGAAGCCAAAAGAAGGTGGCACTATACTCCATGATATTCTGAACCACAGATCAGTGGTAGCTGATCTTTTTCTTGGCACATTTTAAATCTAAAAAATAGCAGTAAAAATCTTTTTCTTTCATTATAATCCTAGAATTTTAGAGCTGAAATTTATGTTGCAGATTCTAGTCTCCTGGCTCAGTACAGGAATCCAGAAGAAAGCATCCAGACAGTTGGTTATCTAGCTGTCAGGCCTGAACAACCAGATCCACAAGGTGCAGAGTTCAAGCTAACTACTTTATTATGTACTTCCTATAATACAGGAATTTCCCCAGTTTGGCAGTTTATTCCTGGGAATTATTAGATAAGGCTCCAAGGAACTTAGGGAAGGTGTTTGATCCTAGCCCTTTTGTGATTACCCTAGCTTCATGCTTAATCCCTCCTTAATACTACCCTCCCTCTGAATGCATTCAATGAAAGGAAGTCCACCACCTCTCAGGGTAAGTAGTTCCACTGCCTAATGGCTGTTATTGTAAGAATTTCTTCCCTGACCTCCAACATTCTGTCAGCATCCAGTATTCTGGAATGAGGGAAAACAGGTCTTGACTTCTTCTGTGTGACATTCTTTCAGAAATGTTAACTCTTCATCTACTTCTGAACAGCAAAAATAGGTGTGCCCAGATGTAACCCTTAAAAGGCTATTTCTCTCACCCTAGAGGCTATGCTAGAGGCAGTGTCTTAGGAACAGGATCTGGAATCTTTGAGTAAAATGTTCACCTGGCTTGTACATCATGTTAAAGAGTTAAAGAGTGTTTTCTGAATAAACCACAGTTGGGTCATTTTGTACTAACCTTAAACCACAATATATGAACTTGAGTGGCTGGGTTTCTCCAGCTTCTAAGTCACAACTAAGCTATAAAGCTTAGAACTAATGAGTTCTTTCATGTATGTTTCAATCTAGAATTTAGATCAAGGGTCTTTAAACTTTGCAAGTTTAAGACTTGTGGACTTCAACTCCCAGAATTCCTGAGCTAACATGACTGGAGGAGGAACTTTGGGAGTTGAAGTCCACAAGTCTTAAAGCTGTCAAGTTTGAAGACCCCTGATTTAGATCAACATAGATGAGCCCAAACTATTCACTTTTTCTGAAATGACTTGTGACTTAAAATATCAATTTAGGACTTTTTGGAAAATCTTCAGAAATATATGCCTTTTTCATACTTTTTAAGAGGTGTCTATATATTTGTTTTCATTACTCCAACTTCACCGATACCGCTCCAGCAACAAAATGTTTAAAAACGCATTAATTTCTGAATTGTGCCCCAGCGCAAAATGTTATCTTGGTGTTGTGGGCAGATTGTTCATGATTAGAATTGCTGCACTAGTAATTTGCACAACAATTTCTTTACTCCATGTGTTCATGTGAGCTCACTGAGGTATGTTATAAAAAGAGCAAGATGCCTTGAATTAAGCCAAATCAAGGGTTCCTCTGGCTCAGGGGTCCCCAACTCCAGGCCACACAGCTAGAGGTGAGCATTGGGTGAGCGAGCAAGCAAAACTGAAAAATTGTCTTCCATGAAACCGGTTCTTGGTGCCAAAAAAGTTGGGAGGCTTTTGCTCTAGCTGAGTATTGTTTCAAACTATTGGAGAAGATTTCCAGAATTTTGAGTGGAGGTCTTTCCAGGTGCTCCCAAGAGGTGGCCCAGGGCTTTCTGCAAGGCAGATGCTCTACCATTGTGTTATGCCATGGTTCTACATCACTACCACTTTCACTTCCCAAATCCTCAAAAGTAATCTGATAATATTCCACCAATCTGCTAACTCAGAAATACTGAAATACTTTTCTCTCCTACAGGTTTCTACAGTAGCTGAGTCGGGGGGAAAGTCTGGCTTTAAGCCCACCGCATGCCATGAGTAACTAGGATAAATTACTTGTACCTTCAGATACCTGTACTTCACATACTTCACAGCCTGTGGATTTGTCTATTGTTATTATTATCTCTTTTATTCATTAAACATGAAACTCAGTCAACTGAACATCTAAAAATGTATCACAAATACCAGTGACTGGTGCTAATAGTTGATACGGGTTGCTGCCAGCGTCCGAGGTATCAACCAAGTACCTTCTTAAAGTATACAATGTTCTGAGTCATGCAGTTTTTTGCAGTTCTGCTGGTGTTATTGCAGGAAGCTACAATTTCTTGATGTGTTTTGTAAAATCCTTGGACATGGCCAGGTCACAATATTTTGTGATTTTTTTCCAGTTCTTTTCCAGTCTCCTGGTCCAGCAATATCAATAAATTGTATACTCTGGTCCTTGATAACTAATATCTGGCGTGCTGTGTTCCAAATGGCGATCTGTCTGTGTTCAAAAGTCCCACAAGATCTTCACTGTCTCATTCTCAACAACCTTTTCCACTTTATGTTCCCATTTCGGATACAGGTAGGGTGTATTTTTTTTTTAATAATGACCAGTGGGTTAATTTATCATGTCTAGCTTTATGGTCAGTTTGCACGATTTTGCTGCACTCACATATTAAGTGTGAAACAGTTAATAATAATAATAATAATAATAATAATAATAATAATAATAATAATAATAATAATAATAATAATAATAATAATATCAACCAATCAATCAGCCTTAATGGTTTTTGGGAGATCTGTGCATAAGACTATTTATTTATCTAACTTTGAAGCTATCTGACTCCTGAGTGACTCTGGGCAGCTGATAATTTTAAAAGGCCAAACAAGTAAATAACATGATGGCCAGAAGATCAAAATATGAACCATAAATCTGCCAAAGCCACATTAAAACAAAACAAAACAGGTTTCCAAGGCCTGGGAAAACAACCAGGTTTTAATGATGTCCTTAAGTCCAATTTCTAGTGGCATAAGGGAGCTACACACAAATCTGGGGAACAATCATTACAGAGGGCAGGGACCGAAACAGGATTGACAAGTTTCCTGGGTTCTGAGAAATGATATTGTTTAATTGACAGAGCACACTTAACCTGTTGAACTATACTGGGATGGAAGAAACAACCAGTTCCTCATATAGCTAGCCCATAAAAGCCTTTAAAGGTGAAAATCCATTTGAGATTGGATGGTAACAGTCCAGCACTCCTGGGTCCAGAAATGATTTTTTGAGGAAAGGCCACTGCAACTTCATTCAAGGCTAAGGGACCTACTTCCTGATTCAAAGAAGCTGACACCACTAAGTGGACCGAACCACAGGTCAATTGAGTGATTTTCCTCATTCAGGAAGAATCTGGATCTAGCAAGCAGGTTGGGGAAGCTGAGAAACTGAAGAACCCATTTCTATTTCCTTAGGAGTCACAGAATCAAACTCACACCCTATAACTGCAGAAGATTTTGCCCCAAGCAACTCAACTACACCTTTCCAATCAGAATCCAACTTTGAGAGTTCCTAGCATGGTTACAGTCCATAAACTCTAAGAAGGATGGGCAAGAGTTCCCACAAATGGGGAGACAGCTGGCTTACATAGTTCCCAATGAGAGCCACAGCATTTCTGAAAGTAAACTAGCTTGGCAACTATTTCAGTTGATTCCTTGTCGAGCCAAGTAATGTAAATACATTGGCTTAGCTGCCAAACAGATATGATGTCCTGGGAACACAGAGATATCACTCTGATCCTGGAATAGAGGAGATAGTGAAGGTGCCACATGGATCCGTCTTTATTTTTCAAGGTTGGAATACAGAAGTGACAGGGTCGGATCTTCAAACACAAGTGAGACCACAAGTGTAGTTGGGGGGGGGGGGAAGGTGAACATTAGCAAGAAAGAAAAATAAGAACAACATTAGAACCAAAGTCCTTTTGTGAAATAGTTCTTCCTATCAAAATGAAAATGGAGCCTGGGACTAGATGCTCTTGAAGTATTGTTACGTTCAGGTAAATGTCATTCTGAAGTGAAACGTGCAGCCCTACCCATCTGTCACTGCAGATATTTTGTGTCTTCATCGGGGATTAAAACTGTAACCCTTATCCAAAATGTAATTCGGGATGGTTTCAATGAAAGAGGATGGAATTAAATGCAGACAGAACTGACATTGCTCAGAATATAGGAGGCATATTTCTTCAAGGCTGAGAAAAGTCTCTCAGAAAGCCTCAAACAATAGTGAAATTAGAAGGAGGGCAAGGAAAACTGAGGTGTAGCTCTTTCTACCACCTACTTAAAGATGGCTGCAAATCCAGGTCTGTAAGCAGGCAGGAGTAGTTTTACATTTGTGAATAATTCTGGGTTTCTCAGGCTCTGTAAAGCCCATGTCACACTGCCCAACGGATGCAAAAAGGACACAGCGGACGAGCAAAATGTTCCACTTATCCGCTCTCAAAAGGGGCAAAAATTTGCATAATGCGAGGCGGAATACACACGCCGTACGCGGGGATGACGCAGGGCGGATGCCACAACGCCGGTATGCCCGAACGGAAGCCCAGCTGGATGGAACAGATGGGAGCCGGCATGGCACGTCCGCTAAGGCTTCCATGGGGCCGCAGCCAAAGCGGCACATCGAACGCGAATGCAAAGCGGCCCTATTGCCCCACAGCGGTATGCACAGCCAGAAGAAGCCTCATGATGCCCTCGGCATTAATTGCCCGCATGCAGGGGAGGATTGCACTTGCCCCATCAGGCCCCCAGCGATATCTAACGCGAAAGCAGCTTGCGAAGCAGGTCACCATTCAGAGAAAGACCTGCTGCCCCGGATGCGATTGCGCCTGCCTTGCCTGCCCTGCCCTGCTATTCTGCCTGCAAGCCTTGCTGCAAAGCCCCTTTGCCCTGCCAACCCTCCCTTGCCAGCCTCCCTGCCAGCCAGCAAACCCACAACCATTGCCGGTCAAGCAAGCAAAGCCCTTCAGCCCATCTTGCCCTGCTAAGCCCTGGCAAGAGGGACAGGGCTACCATGCCCGCTCCCTGCCGCCCTCAGCTCTTGCGTTTCTCCTGGGGCTTCTGCAGCACGGGCTCGCCTCTTCTGCGGGCTTGCGCCGCTTCTGCTTCTTCTGCCCCTTTCTGCGAGGAGCTGATGACAAGCACTCCAGCCACCAGCCACCTCCCACAGCACCTGCACCCTTCACCCCTGAGACTGCAGGACCCAAGAGGAGCTGCCAGCAGACTCATTTTTGTCTTTGTAGCTTAGTTGCCTTATACAAGTCTATTTTGATTCAAACACTTGCTTCATTTCTTTTTTGAATAAAGTCCTTCGGTGGGGAAACTTAGAAATTGGTTTAAGCCTTTGCCTTGCTGTGTGCGGCATGGTAAGGATAGCTTTGGGATGGGTTTAGTGATACCTGGTGGCGATGCCGGTAATAGCGATGTGGATGCGCGTAAATAGCTGTGGGATGGGTTAGGATAGCAGTGGGATAGCATAAACCTCCAGTGCAAGCATAGTGGACTGCTATGGTCCACCCTCCAGGTGCCCACACCTATTAGGCCCTTTATTATCAATAACGCATATAATCAATCATCCACACACTGTCAACATAAAACGACAACTCTTCTATTAAACGCCCTCTTCATTGTAAGCCCCAACCAATACATACATGGCCCCATATTCTCATGCCGTGTTGATGAGACAGGCCTGAACGAAGCATTCTCCATTAAGCCATTTTACCATCCTGTCTTGCCACTCCACTCCTCAGCTGCCCCGCGGTAGTTGCACAGTGTTTCAGGAGGGGTGCCGCTGCTTCTTCGCCTCACGTGAGCGCTCTCGTTGGGGCCTCTGCCCCACATCTTCTCAGTGCTCGATCATGCGTTTTGCCCTTGCCTCCATTTCCCCAGGCTCCATGTTCCCCATGGCCCTTTGCTTGCTACGGTCCACAAGCCTGCTTCTGCTAAGACTGAGGTGCGGTTCCTGCTGCCGCTATTGAGCATTGTGCAGGATGCGCAGCAACTTCCATGATCCCTCCTCATGCGTCTCTGGCTCATGCTGCCATGTTGGTTGAAGAACCAGTACCTGGAACCTGTTGGCCAGGATGCCCAAAGCGCGTTCTCCACCACCCCGTCTTGCCCTGAACAGCCTGCCGTTGGTAAGATCCTCTCTTACATGGGTGATGTATTTGGAGTGTAGGGCTTCATGCAGGCCTAGGTTGTGCAGGACGAGAAGGCGTCATCCCCCCACAATTGAAGTAGCGGCACATTACTTGCTTGTCGTTGGGCAGGGGGTCTGGCATCTGCCGAAGCCCACCATTGAGGTTTGCCTTCCACGCCCCTCCTTGAGGTTGACTCGGCGTTGTATACCTGGTATCTTGAAGACTGACCGCTTTGCCCCTGACAGCATCGATGTACAGAACTTGTAGTCAGCCATCGACCATGGTGAAGAGGATGATTCTGGAAGAAGCCCTTGTAGTTGCTGGATACAGTGCGACCCCGACTTGGCTGCGAGCTTTGCAGGCCACGTTCTTCCCCATCTATTGGCTCCAACGGTGTGGGGACGGAAGTCCACCTACTGATTACCCACTGCCCTCTGCAACCTTTCTTCCAGCCTTCTTCAGTGGAGGGGCACTGGAGGAGCCTCCTCCTTGTATTTCTTCGCATGATGGCCTAGCCACCACTTCCTCTGCACCAACAATGCCTTGCATGCGTGTTGGGTGGCACCCTCCAGCCATACCTGCATGCTCCTGTAGGCTGGTCCCTGAGGCCAGGTACGGCAGAGATGAAGTGGCCCAAACCTTTGAGCAAGCGGCCCCCAGGTTTTCCAGGGGCTTGGCGCCCGGAAGTTAGTGTGTTTGTCTTGCCGTCAACCTGCGGTCTCAGCCCGACTGACAAGTTCGTCAAACATGGCGGAGGCATCCTTCATGAAGTTCTGAACGCCCCGAGCTGTCTTCGCCTCCTGAGCCTCCAAACCATTCAGCCTTGTTGTACAGTCTGTCCCTTCTGCTCTTCTGGTTAACCATTCTTTGGACCCAGACTTTTTTATGCGGTGCCTCCTTTTCTTCCGTAGTAGAGTTACAGAGCCTGCTACCGATAGCGTTTCGCACTGTTGCAGCAAGATTTGGTGCTGCCGCAAAGGACTTTGTCACAATCCCACGGTGGACATGACTGATGCTGTGCGAAAAAAATGAAGAAGAGTTCAGATGAGGCTCAGAGCGTCTGCACAAGCTTGGCTGCCTGTTCTGAAACGGTGAGATTGTAGGCGAGTATGCTCCCCCTTTTTATAAGGCAGCTATAGAGTGTGTCCCTCTTGCCCATCCTCCTAGGCATCCTCTAGACATACCTGCCCAGACATGCTTAATATTCTGAGTAGGTCGCCTCTGCTGAACATTTTTTCCGTTTTTAAATGCTTTGTTTCCATGATGCATCCGCTAGGCCATCCCGCTTCTGCCATCCGTTCTGGTGTCCGTTCCGGCTTCCTCGCCTGCGTCCGAGCAAGATGCGAGTTGCCGGATGCGTAGCGGATGCCAAGCGGTCCAATGCCCGTAACGATGCCGTACGTGGATGCAGAAGACGAACGGAACGAACTGGCATACATTTTCCACGCAAAGTTTTGGCGCAGCCCAAAAACTTTTGGAGTGGATTGAAACGTCCATAAAATACGGCATGCTTGACGGAATAGAGCAGGAAGCCAAACAGACGGCAGTCGAGTACATCAGCCATCTCTCTTCTTT
>BHFT01019158.1:0-17717 GCA_004320025.1 Laticauda laticaudata
AGTGAATCTGACTTCTCCACTGACTTGGCTTGTCAAAAGTTGATCACATGACCCCAGGACACTGCAACTGTCATACTTACAAGGACCTTGACTTACAATGGTTTTCATATAGTGACCATTTGAAGTGACACAGGCTCTGAAAAAAAGGGACTTATGACCATTTTTCATACTTAGGTGTAAACTCATAAAATATTTCTATGGTCTTTTTAGAGTTGCCAGCAGAAAGGGAGGGGGGAGCAGTGGGCAACTAGCATTCCATAAATGTTTTCAAAGATAATAATTAGGTGACTGAAATTTCTGCCATGCAAATTCTAACTGGAGAGCATGATTGATGAATCTTGGCTATGGATGTGTCCCATTGGAGAATATGAATTACGATACACCCAGGAGGTGGGGGAAAACCAGGATCAAGGGTGACAATGAATGATGTGCCTTAGAGTTGGCTATACCCAGGCAGCACCAGCATGTCTTCTCCTAGTAAATCTTCTTTGAGCTTTGAAAATCAGGCTAGAGACTCATGATGTCAACTCATAAAACATTTTGTATACACTTTTTATAGTTATCAGCAGAAAGAAAGGGGGGAGTGTCAAAGAGCAGGCAGCAGTGTGGAATAGAGAGTACATTCCATTCATATTTTCTTCAGAGACTGATTAGATGACTGAAGCTTCTGCCACGCAAAAATCTTAATTGGAGAGCATGATTGATGACTCTTGGGTATGGATGTTTTTGTTTCATTGGATGATACACCCAGAGGGGTGGGGGGGGAAAGCAGAATCAAGGGTGACAGTGAATTTCCTATTTCAGAATCAGCTACGCCCAGGTTAATGCCAGAATGTTAACTTCTAATAAATCCTTTCCAGTTGTGGGAGTGTGGCTCGAGGAGTAACTGCCGGAATCCTGACACATGATTTAAATGGGGATCAGTTCTGCAGCCCTGACATTATGACCATTTCAGCATCCTCAGGGTCATGAGATTTACATTCAGATACTTGACAACTGCCTCCCATTTATGATGGTTCCATGTGTTCATCTTTTGTGATGTTCTGAGAAGCAAAGTCAAAGGGATTCACTTAACAACCATGATACTCATTTAACAACTGCAGGGATTCACTGAAGAAAGGTGGGAAGATAAATCGTTAGATGGGGGCAAAACTCACTGATTTTTTTTCACTTTGCAACATAAATCCTCAGCTCAATTGTGGTCATAAGTCGAGGACGACCTGTATGAGTCAGGTGCCCATTTTGATTGTGGGACCAGGGGACACTAAAACAGTTGTAAGCATGAAAAATGGCCATAAGTTAATTTTATGGTGCTATCGTAACTTTGAACGGTCACTAAACAAATGGCTGTAAGTCAAGGACTACCTATATTTACAGAACATGACTGAGTCTAGTGAATTTAGCAGCATGACGTGATGAAGGTCTGGTTTAACTTTTTCCTTTTTGTGCATAGAATCAATGCCAGCCGTTTGGTGGGATTATCATCTCGTTCTCTGCTTATGCAGCAAGATGGATCGGTATTGTGTGATTGTGTTTTGCAAGTTGTGTGAACACAACCACAGTGTCATTTGGGAAAGAGCTGGGCAGTTGTGTTGAAAGATGTCCAGGAATTAAATAAACTCTGCAATAACCTTTTTCTGGAACAGAACAAGTGGTAAAAAATCATCACTTTGGCTCTTTCCAGATGTTCACAGATACCTGGGAGCAGATGTGACTCTTCTCAACCCATCAAAACATTTTCTGTATAAATGAGCAACTAACTTTTACTCTTGGGCATAAATTCCCCCCTCCCGACAAGTTGATCCCTCGGCTTTCCCTAATGGAAATTAGCCTCACACATGGTGCCAAGTCAGCCTTGGCTTCCTCATGATTCAGTGTTAAACCCACGCATACCACACAAACAAGCCCGCCGTATAAGAGTTTAGTGTGATGAAGCTGGTCATTGTGTGGCTTAGCTTGCAGCAAAAGGGATCATAAGAGAGTTTGCATTCTCTTGCAAGAGGGGACCTAGCTAGCCATTGCCTTTGCTCACGGATGGCTGTAAATAGGGATCTTCTGCTAGCTCGGATGAAATGGTGGCAACAGGAATTAAGACAGTGTGACATTGTTTTACGCATTCCCCCCTCCCTCCCCCACTTCAAACGGATGTGGAGTTTAATCCCTATCTAGTCAATTTCTCTACTCCCTTGCTTGTTTGTCTTAGACATTACGAGCAAACAATGAAAACCCAAAGGAGGCACATTTTCCTAGGCCAGTACTACAACAATGGTCCATGTCCAGGCTTTGATCAACTGAAGGGTTACATCAAGTTGGTAGCCCAACATTCTCGCCTACTGGATGGGCAGAAGTAGCAACCAGGTGGGGGCACACAGTACGCTGGAGCCTGCTCCATATTTAGCCTCTCCAGTTTGCAAAGACAGGGTTAGCATCGCTGAAGAGAGCAAGCCACTACTGGAACTCCTCCGCCGATCAACCAGGACAGCAGCGTTCAGGTTTTGCCAAAAGTGAACATAGTGCAAAGCTAAACAACAACAAACTTAAGGGCTTCTTTGACACCCCTCAGGAGGGGCAGCAGATTGCTCCACGTGAGGTATATCTCTGCCTTCTCTTTATCTTTGTTCCCAGGAGCATTTTCCGAAACGCGGAGAGCAGAGCAGGCTCAGAGCCAATGGTTCAGAAAGTCTCACAAACATGACGGGGGTGAGCAATGCATTGGCAGGCACCCTTGCACACCGCACTCATGATCCGACACATTTCACAACATTCTTGGAAGTGAAGGTGAATGACGCTCGAATCCTCTTTCCATCTTGCACAAGCATTTCTTGAAAGGAAGGGTTGGCATCAATGGGGTACGGGGAACCCCCTGACTACATTTCCTCTAGCATGGGTAGCTCCGACGTTGCGTTCCCAGGTAACCCTCAAAAATGGTGCAGCATTGTGTTGCATCTGCAGACAGGATGTAATCCTGAGGCAAGGTTCGTCAAGGGTTAGCCTCGGAAGAGGCGACATGATAGTAGACAATCTCTGAACAAAGTGCTGAGTGTGCTTCCCCCCCCCCCACGGTACATCAACTAGCTCTACTAGACTGAGGATTGGGGGAAGAGAGAAATCAGAACAGTGGACGTGATGTGGAGGCTGGCCTACAGTTTGCATTATAAAACCCAGCTCTTTGCAGGAAGGGTCATTCTAACGTTATGCAAAGTACAAAGGTGATTGGGTTGTACTCTCTTCACTAGAAACACAAGGGTAGTTTGACTAAGGACAATATATGTACCAAAAGGGCAGGTGACGATGATGGTGGGTATGGAACAAGCGTGTAAATATGGTGATTCACAAACCCTGTGTCTGTTATTGAACTGGGGTCCGGTAGAAAGTATTGGGATTCATGTTATTCTAGCAAGCCTGCCCCCCACTAAATATCCAGATCAAGATTTGGGGTTCTGCAAGACTTATGCACCATCTTAATACCATTAGAAGAGAATATGTGTGGCTCAGGGTTGAACTAGGGGGTCCTTGGTAATCTTTGAGCTTGGTGGTTTTCTTGCAGGCATTTCATGACTCCAACAGGTAACAGTGTTCGAAGAGAATGTGGTTTGCGGGGAGGAGAAGGAGGAAGAGGAGGACGACGACTTGGGTTTCATGACCCAATTCAGTGATATCATCAGTGCTGGAAGGCAATGGGGTTTGTGAACAGGATGACGACTGTGGGGTCCTTGGTCTTCTCTGAGCTTGGTTGTTTTCTTGCAGACGTTTCAGGACCCAACTCAATAACATCATCAGTGCTAGAAGGGAGTGGGATTTGCTCTGTTTTATCTCTTAGATCCGTGGTCCCCTTTCTGGCTCCACAGACTGGCAGTGGCATTGGCGGCTGTGGTGGGGACAGGGGATGGTTTTGAGCATGTGCTCGCCGCTTTCACGAATGGAGCTTCACATGTGTTTGCGCACTTGCCCACTGCTAACACAGCCCAGTTCCCAATAAGCCACAAACTGGGTCCCAACTGCGGACTGAGGGTTAGGGACCTCTGTCTCAGGTAACAAGAAACATGGGAAGGAAGCCTCCAGTTTGCAAGGAGACAGAAGATGATCAGACCTCTGGAAATTTGAGGGGAGGCAGGAAAGGGGACAAGTGGATTTGAGGAGCTGCTGTCACAAACATATTTTCAATGTGCCCTCTGCCTCCTCTCTGCAAAACAGATACAGTCCTTCTTCTGCTGCAGTGTTTTTCAAACTTGGCAACTTGAAAGATGGATGGACTTCCAACTCCCAGAATTCCCCAGAGAGCCATGCTGCAAGACAGGCTCCTGTAGGGTGAAGAACACAGATGGACCTGGACTTAAAGCAGGATGGGGAATGGTTTAGGGAAGGTGAGGTAAACTCAGGGCTGGCTAGAGGATGAAACTTGGAAAAAGCAAGGAAGAGAGAAGAGGGAGGCTGCGACAACAGAGTAACGTTTTCTACATCACTCAAAAACATTCAGAGAAGAGGGAGGAGTGAGTTAGCCATACGTGTAGGAAACGTGACACCCATTTCCTAGAGCAAACTGAGTTTTCAACAGCAGCAGCCCTGAAAGGAGATGGCTTCTCAGCAAGGAGAAGATAGTTCAAATCCTGCCCTCGCTGCCCCAGGGTCACCACAGCAATGGCTTCTCCCAAGCTATTTGCATAAATCAAGATCCAGCACATCAGGATGCCAGTGAAGTCACTGCCCTGTGCGCTAAATAAACCAGGTAACAGGGAAAAGAAATTCAAGTGTCTGTGTACGGGATTTACAATCGTGGTCCCCAAAACTCTAGTGGCTCTGAGGGCAACAAAGCAGATGTGCGTGCACATGACAGAGCTGGTTGGGCGGGGAAGAAGGGTGAAGTTATGGCTGAGAGCAGGAGCTGTTCATGTTGGTGACCGACCGGCAGCTGATTTTCCGGATTGAGTGCAGGGCGACGGTACAGCAGCCTCGTAGCAGAGAGCTGATGTTGTAAATGGGCTGCCCCTGCCTCCGCTGCGAACGGCACAGCCAGGCGACAGTAGGCACAGCTGGCACGACCACCGCCAAGAGATCCACGAGGAAATGGCGGCTCCAGTAAGTTTTGGGCTCGGCTGGGGCTGCTGCCTCTGTGGTGTCTTCTCCTGGCTCCATTGCCTCATCGTCAGGGGTACAGATGATGCTCACAGATGGGCTGGCGCTGCACGGCTGATGCACAGCTGGGTTTTGCAAGGCCATCTGGCCATCGGGCTTCTCAGTGGGTTCTCCGGCATTGACTACCACAGCCGAGAAGGGTTCCGGGGCTGTCCTGTTTGTGGGGTTCAAGCAGTTGGGGACGCCACTCTCTGAGCTGGTGGGCTCGGCAACCTCTTCTATCTCAGAGGGCCACTCCGAGGTGGGACTGGCGAGGCTGCCCGCTTGAGACTTCATGACTTTCTCCAAGATTGTGTCCAGATCTGGCTGGTAATTTCCGAAGTCTGTTTGGATGGCTTGTTCCTGCATGCAGCTAACCTGTACGGCGGCTTCCACGCTCTGCTGAGATCCCATCAGTTTCTCGTACGTGGAGCTGGTGGGCATTTGGGACCCCAAGGTGTAGGAGGTGTGCAAGGATGAGGCGTCGTCGGGGCCACACTCCACCCCTGAGGACAGGAGGCTGCTGTGGTCCAGCAAATCTGTCCGGCTCAAGGAATTCTCTGCAGCCACGAAGCCACTATCGGCTCCGTCGTCCACCGAGATAGTTTGAGAGCCGCCAATGTTCCTGTCCATCGCTCCCTGGTCGCTCAACTTGGTGTACGTGGAACTGCGGGTGAGCGAGCGTGCGGGGGACCCCCCGGCCGACTCGGCATGCCCTTCCTCTTTGACTGTCCCGTTCTGTGCAACCTCCATGCTGTGCAGCAGTGTCTCCAGCTTCTTGTTCTGAATGTTGATGTCCACAAAGTACTTCTGGAGGCCTTTGTCTTTCTCGATCAGGTTATTCTTGACGGTGTCGATGACTTGCTTGAGCTGCTTAATCTCCTTCCGGGCTTCTTTGAGGGCCAGTTGGGCCTCTACTCGGTGACATTCCTCCTCAATCCAGTCTTCCTGCATCCTTGAGAGTTGGGTCTTCAGATCTTCAATCTCGGAATCCCTGTAGTGAACAAACGAGCAAATATTCACTGGGCTGATTACAATGCACATTATTTTAGGGTTGGGTTAAATTCTACATATAGGGTAGCACTGATGTCTTTGCTTGTTTTCTGCAACCCTCTCTGCACTTACTGGAGATTATAACTCACACAGTGCTGAATAGAGCTTTTGGTAGGCAGAGGATAATATTTCGGAGACCCCATTTGATATAGGAGTTAGTCCTTGACTTACAACCTCATGGATTAACACCAGGAACCAAAGAGAAAACAACATCTTAATCAAGGAACTACCAAAGAGAAAACCATACCCCCACCAACACTGGCAAGGAAAATTACTGTATATAAACAGGGAGCAAACTCTACACTCACACTATTGATGTTCCCTAACTGGGTCATGAAACGTCTGCAAGAAAACCACCAAGCTCAGAGAACACCAATGACCGAACCCACAATCATTGTTGTCCTCCTCCTCTCCCATTCCCCCACTCTGCAAATCCCATTCCCTACCAGCACTGATGAGCAAACTCCACACTTACTCCCACTGATGATGTTATTTAGATGGGTCATGAAACGTCTGCAAGAAAACCATCAAGCTCAGAGAGCACCAGAGTCGTCGTCCTTCTCCTCTTCCTCCTCGCAAACCCCACTCCATTCTAGCACTGATGATGCTATATAGTTGGGTCATGAAAGGTCTGCAAAAAAAACCTACCAAGCTTACAGAGCACCAAGGACTCCACAGTTCAACCTCGAACTACAGAGATTCTCTTCTTACTGGCAAACACTGGATTAGTTGCAGGACTATCCCAATGGATGTTGTCTAGTGCATGCACTACTCCTGTTGAAGGAGTTGCTAAGCACGCTAGCACAGGGGATGGTTCCCACAGCATGCTGTAATCCAAGTAGTTTGTCGTGTCCTCCTTGGTGGTACGGGAGACAGCAATAACGTCTCAAGGAACCACAAGTGACACAAGATCCTGCTGAATTAGGCAGGGAGGAAATCCCCATTTCTCTCCCCCAGATGCTCACCTGTCCTGCAGCCTCTCGTGGGTGTCCCTCAGCCTGGCCCGCAAGTGCCGGATGCAGACCTCTTTCTGCTGGAGAGGGGTGAGATATTGCTCAGGAGTTGGGGGCTTGATCCCATGGTTGTCACTACATAGGAGATACTTAACGGGACGCCTGAAAAGAAAGGAAAACATAATTAATAACCTTCCTTCCTTCCTCACTCCCTCCCTCATCAACATTAACCTCCCACCTTCCCATGTCTTTCCCTCTCTTTCTTTCTTTTCTTCTTTCTTTCTTTTCTCTCCATCCCTCCCTTCCTTTACTCCCTATCTCTCCTTTTCTTTCTATCCTGTCTCACTCCCTCATCAACATCACTTCCTTCCTTCCTTCCTCTTTTCTTTCTCTCACTTTCTCTCCCTCCCTCCCTCTTCCCCCCTCCCTTTTCTATCTATCCCCCTCCCTCCCTCCCACTGCCATCAATATCACCCTTTCTGTTTCTCTTTTTTCTCTTTCTTTCCTTTCTTTTTTTCTCTTTCTCTCCCCTCCCTCCCCTTTCTTTCTATTCCCCTACCTTCCTTCCTTCTGGATCTGCAAGGATGTTTGTCCACTTTTCCCCAAGTGTTCACACAACTGTGTGACCCTGCTGTCCCTCCCTCCAGCCAACTGCATTGCTACTAGTGCCAGACTCAGGTGTGCTCTATGCTTAAGCTCTGCTTGGTTCTGAAGATGCTTCCTTTCTTCCCCCCACGTTTCCAAGAGATGGGGAAAGCCACCATCTTGGTCTTCTCTTTGCTCTAGACTCTAGAGTGATTGATGAAGCAACATACAGGAGACAAAGGACATGGAATGGACGGCAGGGTTGGAGAAGACTGGACAGACATTTAGAAGGAAGACAGGACTTTAAGCTCACAACACAAAAGACACAGGTCCAGGAGGGACTAGCCCAGAGGTGGGCTGCTGCTGGTTTACACTGGTTCCAGTGAACTGGTACAAACGACGATCAGTTGGCCCCACCCTACCTTGCCTTATCTTTCCTTCTTTTGCAGCTCAGCTGATTCACACAGCCAAGTGGAAGCGAAACATGTGCTCAGAGCCAGCTGTTAAACCGGTTGCAACCCACCGCCAGTCTAGCCAGACACTGCATTTTATTGCCTCTTCCCCAAATTCATGGCCAACCAGCCAGATCCAGCCTTCTTCTCACCATGAAGTGAGGTGGACCTCTACAAGGGGAGAGCTACTTCTGTGGTGGTTGTCAACTCATAAAATGTTTCTATGGTCTTTTTAGAGTTGCCAGCAGAAAGGGCAGGGGGAGCAGTGCGGCAGCTTGCAAACTGAAAGAGCATTTCATAAATGTTTTCAAATATAGTAACGAGGTGACCAATGTTTCTGCTGAGTAAAATTCTAACTAGACAACACTCTTGGCTGTTGATGTGTCCCATTGGAGAATATGAATTACGATACACCCAAGCGGTGGGGGAAAACCAGGGTCAAGGGTGACAATGAATGACGTGTCTCAGAGTTGGCTACACCCAGGCAGTGCCGGCATGTTTACTCCTAATAAATCTTCATTAACTTTTGGAAGTTTGGCTCGAGATTCATGATTTAAATGGGGGTAACTGCGGGAGCCCTGACAGCGCCCTCCCATCCATGTAGTCCTTTTCCAGCAGGGCTGGCCTGACCTCCACGCTAACTTAATTTCTGCATCCAATGGAGGCTGTTTCATCTTCTCAGGGTTTTCAATTGATTTTTATTACTTTTGTTTTGTTATTATAGGCAATCCTCAACTTACAACAGTTCATTGAGATGACCGTTCAAAGTTACAATGGCACTGAAACATGTGGCTTATGACCGTTTTTCACATGTATGACCGTTGCAGCACCCTCATGGTCACATGATCAAAATTCAGGCAATTGGCAACGGACTCATACTTATGACGGTTGCAGCATCCTGGAGTCACATGGTTCCACTTTTTGTAACCATCTGATAAGCACAGTCAATGGGGAAGCCTGATTCTCTTAACAACCTTGTGGCTAACTTAATCACCGCAGTGATTTGCTTAGCAACCATGTGTCTAGGGTTGTCATCTGTCAACTGGGGCAAAATTTACTTAACAGGTGTCTCACTTAGCAACAGAAATTTTGGGATCAACATACATGCAAAAGATCAGTAGGCTATTTAAATTGGAAGTGAACTGCAAGATAGATAGATAGATAGATAGATGGATAGATGGATAGATGGATAGATGGATAGATAGATGATAGATAGGGCAGGTAGGTAGGTAGAGATAGATAACAGAGATAGATGATATAGATGACAGAGATAGATAGATAGATAGATGATATAGATAAAGAGATAGACAGATAGATGACAGAGATAGACAGACATAGATGATATAGATATATAACTAAGATAGATAGACAGAGGTAGATGATATAGATAAATAAAAATAGATATAGACAGAAATAGATGATAGAGATAGATTAAATATAGATAGATATAGATGACAGAGATAGATACATAGACACAGAGAAAAAGACAGATGGAAACAGTGAGAGACATGGACAAAGAGAGAGAGCTGAGACAGAGATAGATAGCAACAGCACTTATATAACATTTCACAGTGCTTTGCAGCCCTCTCTAAATAATTCAGAGTCAGCCTCTCGACCCCCACAATCTAGATCCTCATTTTACTGACTGTGGAAGGAGGGAAGGCTGAGTCAACCTTGAGAATCGAACTGGAGACAGTGGGCAGAGTCAGCATTGCAGTATATAGCATTACAAAGTGAAGCAAACTGGGACAGCGTGGGGTTTAAAATCAGGATAAATGCCATGTCATTGCCCCCTGGACTGGGCAGACTGGCCCTTCAGCCCAGACCTGCATGCTCAGCGGTGGCCCCTGGGGTTACCTTGGTGTGGGACTGCTGTCGCTGCCCTTACAGGAGCCGGAGTTGCTGCTACTGCTGAGCGAAGAGGTGCCGTAGGTGTCGCGCATACTGACGGGTGGGGAGGGGCGCCTGGAGGCAGGAAGAAGAGGCTGTTTCTCAGTCGGAGTGGCTGGGGCCATTGCAGACTTAAAGAGGGAGGCTGAGCCACTCCTTCCGTAAAACTCACGGCTTCCACAACCCGAGGGAACACAAATGCACAAGACAGGAGAAGAGAATCAAGGTAAAAAGCAGGACCATACAAACAGGAGAGAGGGGGAGATCACAATGGAAGGGGGTAAAAGCTGCTCTACAAGTAGCAACAACAGGACCAAGGGCTGCATATAGGGGTGGATGTGGGTGTGGGTGTCTACAGATCACTCCCCCCTTCTTGCCCTCCTTAACTCAAATTGGGCATATTCAGATATGTGGGCTGACTCCCAGAACTCTCAGTGATGGCCATGCAGGCTAGAGAATTCTTAAAATTAAGTTATCACATATGGAAGAAAGAGAAACAAACTACCAATAATTGAGTTATCATAGACAGAAGAAAGAAAATCAAACTACGAATAATTAAGTTATCTCATATGGAAGAAAGAAAATCAAACTACGAATAACTAAGTTATCACACAAGGAAGAAAGAAAATCAAGCTACCATTAATTAAATCATCACATACAGAAGGAAGCAAATCAAATTTCCAATATCACAATGCCAACATGAAAATCTACAGAGCAACCCATCCTTGGACGACCAACAATTCTTCTTGCTGGTCATTGAATCCCAAAATGGTGATTTGTAACACTATTTGGAAATGGTGCCCCCCCCCCCAAAAAAAAAAAAAAANAAAAAAAAAAAAAAAAAAAAAAAGAAAGCTAGCAGAATGACGTGGTGTGGATCCCTTGATATTTAAGGAAGTTGAGGGGAAAAAAGGCAAATGAAAGAAGAGGAACTTGACGAAGTTCCAGATCATGGACACAGCCATCAAATAAAGATTTTTTTTTCAGGTTAAGCAAAGTTACACAAAAGGGATGAGAAAATTAAAGTTAGAAAATAAGAAAGAACAGGAAGTCTGACTCTAGTTTATACTATACCATTTAACACAAATAATTTTCTTTGTCCTTGCCAAAACATGTCCATCTGCTTCATCATGTCCATCTATTCAGTCCACCCATCTTAAGGTAGCCAAGTTGAGAAACACTGGTTTAAATCTACTTTGTTGTACCCCAGAATCTACTATTTCTTACCTCCTATGAGAAACTTAAAAACAATCAGTGCAACTTCCATGAACTGTTTAATCTTAATAGCTTAGAATAGAATAATGGAGTTGGAAGGGACCTTGGAAGTCATCTAGTCCAACCTCCCTGCCCAAACAGGAGACCCTACACCATTTCTGACAGATGCCAGTCCAATCTCTTCTTGAAAGCTTCCAGTGATGAAGGTCCCACAACTTCTGAAGGCAACTTCTATTCCACTGGTTAATTGTTCTACTGGTTGATTGTTGCTAACAGAAAATATTAAAAGTTCCAGTTCTGAATGGGACAAAATCTTTGGAATAGCATGGACATTTTGCTGTTTAAACAGAAATCTTTTTAGCCATATGTTGGTCCAAATTTTATTACTGTATAAGGTCAACGAGCTTGATTTGAAGAATTGTAAGCTTCGTTTTCATTGTTGGCATATTTTGTGTGATAGAAACACAGCTGTCCAATTGTTCTGCTCTTTCAAAGAGAGTGCTTCACAAATTTATTTTATACACAATGTAAGTTAACCCAGATGGTGTGGCTGTAGTGTTATTGCTTATCCTTTTTGTTCTTTACTTCTGCCTTTTATTGGTGTGACAAATTCCTTGTGTGTCTAATCATACCAGAATGGATAAAGTACTGAATTCAATTCAGTTTTAAATCCATCCGTGTTAATGATGGAGGCAGTCTTTTTTACCATGGATAACTAAATCCTCTATTTTCTATTATCATGCCCAACTTCTTCTGCAGCTGCTTGTGGACGCTCACAGTCGGACGCCACATGGCGCATTGTGCTGGTACCACCACTTGCAGAAGGATGCCGCAAGGCTCGTTGTACCACTTGTGCAATGGCACAACACACCACGCAGCCTCTTGCTGCAAGTGGTGGCACCTCCATGAGGAACTTGTGGCGTCTGGCTGTGAGCAACCGCAGAAGACATCGGGCAGCGGTGCGACAGGTGTCAGGGTGTGGGAGGCCTAGCTTAGGCGGTCCCAAAATAAGCAGATAAAACCAATCAATGAACCTTTATTGTCAGAGTGCAACATATGCATAATGAAATTAGCTGACATGCCCCGAAAATAAGACCTGGTGCTTATTTTGGGGCCAATAAGAAAACAAGACTGGGTCTTATTTTTGGGGAAACACGGCAGTCCTGCCTTAAGGTGTGAAAGTTGCCTGTGTGATTTTGGGCCAATCATGAGGTAAGAGTGAGTTCTAGTCCTGCTTTCAATATGGTGACTTTGGGCCAGTAAATCTCTTTCAGCTTAACCCATTTCACAGGGTTATTGTGGGGAAAGGAGGAGGAGAAGGAGGAAGGAGTATTATGTTGAGCAGGGAGTTGGACTAGAAGACCTCCAAGGTCCCTTCCAACACTGTTATAAATCTGTAAGTTCATCGCCTTCAGTTATTTATAAAAATGATAAAGGCAGGTAAATAAATAATATAAAAATCATAAAACAAAACAAAATGTGGGTGGAATTTGATACTCCATGATGGCTGCCATTTTTTCTGACCACTACTACGTATTTTCATGGGAAAACTTTACAGAATTAAACACAAGAGAGAGGCTTTGCTGTGAATGGACCAACTGCTGCCACCACCCACCTGCAATGGGAAGGAGAAAGAATTTAATCATATTCACCTTCGGGATCCCGTCGAGGGTCTTCGGCTTCCTGGCAAGGACATAGCAATCAAAGCACCGATTTTGGCCGTGAAGCCAAGGCCAGCTGGGATGGGGAGAAAATGAAAAGAAGAAAGAAAGAGTAAGATTGAGGGTGAGAATTAAAATCAGGCAGCTGCGAAATCTAGCAGAAGAGTTGTGGGTTCATATCCAATCAACCTTCCTTCTTTCCTTCCTTTTCTTTCCTTTTCTTTCTCTTTCTTTCCTCCCTATCTCCTTCCCTTTTCTACGCTCTCTCTCCTTCCTTCCTTTAGCTTTCCCTCCTTCCTTCCCCACCAACCTCTCACTCTCCTACATCTTCCTTCCTTCCTTCCTTCCTTCTTTCTTTCTTTCTATCTTTCTTTCTCTTCCTTTCTTTCTTCTGTTCCTGTCCTATTAAATGAGGCACTGCGATAAAGAGGTGATCCATAAAATATCTACCATAGATTGCTTGCTTTTATAAAATTACTTTAAAAAAAAAAATCTAGCCTGCAGCTTGTTCTAAATAGCTCTGAATGGAGATTGTGGGAACCTGATGAGTATTATCTGTCTCAATTTTAGCGAACCATCCTATAAAGTACAGGTTGTCCTCGACTTACAATAGTTCGTTTAGTGACTGTTCAAAGGTACAGCGGCACTGAAAAAAGGGACTGATGACCATGTTTTACACTTATGATCATTAGAAACATCTCAGGGTCACATGATCAAAATTCAGATGCGTGGCAACTGACTCATAGTTACGACGGTCGCAATGTCTCCAAGGGATTACATGATCCCCTTTTGTGACGTTCTGACAAGCAAAGTCAATGGGGGAAGCCAGATTAACTTAACAGCCGTGTTACGAACGTAACGCCTGGAATGATTCACTTAACAACCACAGCAAACAAGGTTGTAACATGGGATAAAGTCATTTGACAACTGCCTCGCTTAGCAACAGAAATTTTGGGCTCAATCGTGGTCATAAGATGAGAACTACCAGTACACCATGGGACTCTGATCGTCAAACAGCTAATTGTCGAGTGCAAAGCCTGTCTAACAGGAGAGAGGCTAACATTTGGAATAGGCTCTCCTGCTTGAGCAGGGGGTTGGACTAGATGACCCCCAAGGTCCCTTCCAACTCTGTTACTCTATGTTCTAAAAGCTGGTTTGAAAACTGTGCCGTCCAGCAATTCCTCACCGAACTGCAGTGAAATATTTAGGCATGCCAAAGAGTCTGGTCTCAGGCCCAGATTTTATTAATGGCTCAAATAAAAAGAATTTTCCGACAGTGAGAATAAACAACCCATGGAACAGAAGTTGCCCTTGGAAGTTGTGGGAGTTTCATCAGTGGAAGCTTTTAAGAGACTGGACTGCCATTTGTCAGAAATGGTGTAGGGTCTCCTGCTTGGGTGGAATGGGGGGCTGGATTACATGACCTCCAAGGTCCCTTCCAACTCTGTTATTCTAATCTATTCTATTCCATTCTATTCTATTCTTCATTCCAATATTCTATTCTACTCTATTCTAACTCTATTCTGTATTTCTATTCTATTCTTTTCTAGTCTTCATTCCAATATTCTATTCTATTTTACTCTATTTTAATTCTATTCTATTCTTATTCTATTATATTCTTCATTTCAATATTCTATTCTACTCAATTCTATTCTATTTTCTATTCTAATTCCATTCTATTTTATTGTATTCTTATTGTCTTCTATTCTATTCCATTCTTCATTCCAACATTCTAATCTATTCTATTCTATTCTATTCTGTTCTGTTCTATTCTATTCTACACTCCAGAACCATCTCACAGACCAAGGAAATGAACTGAAAATAAGAGGATAATATTTAACATGGCAAAATGCAGAATCACAGGCAATCCTTGACTTACAGCCATTTGTNTCACAGACCAAGGAAATGAACTGAAAATAAGAGGATAATATTTAACATGGCAAAATGCAGAATCACAGGCAATCCTTGACTTACAGCCATTTGTTTAATGACCATTTAAAGTTATAAAGGCACTAAAAATGCTTATGACCGTTTTTGCATTTACGACAGTTGCACCATCCCCATGGTCACACGATCAAAATTCCGACGCTTTGGCAACCGACTCATATTTACGATAGTCACAATGTCCCTGTGTGTGTGTGTGCGTCACATGATCCTCCTTTTGCGACCTCCTGACAGGCAAAGTCGATGGGGAAGCCAGATTCATTTAACAACCGTGCGATGAACTTAATGGAGTGCAACGACTCGTTTAACAACGGCAGCAAGAAAGGTCACAAAACTCGCAAAACTCACTTCACCACCCTCTCGCTTAGTGACAGGAATTTGGGGCTTGGTTGTGATCATAAGTCAAGGACTGCCTGTAATAACTTTCCTGGCAATTGTTCTTTTTCATCCAAGAGGCCAGATTTTTCTCCCTAGTCCTCCCTGCAGAGAAAAATGTCATTAAGATAACAACCAAACGAGAAAACATTTCAGGAGAATCCTTCAGGTGTCAAACTGTTACTAGTCTTTCCTCTGTTAAAAAGGAAATTAAAAACAGTGGGATAACAGATAATCAGAGTTGGAAGGAACCTTGTAGATCATCCAGTCCAACTCTCTGTCCAAGCAGGAGACCTGACACCATTTCTGACAGATGACAGTCCAGTCGCTTCTTGAAAGCCTCCAGGGATGAAGCTCCCACAACTTCCAGGGGTTGATGGTTCTCCCTGTCAGAAAATGTGTAGATTGAATCTCTCCTGGTTCCGTTTCCATCCATTATTCCTTGTCTGGCCTTCGGATGCCTTGGAAAATAGCTTGACCCCCTCCTCTCTATTAAGTCAGAAACCTTCTGATTCTTGACTCTTGATGAATGTATCTTTTCTTTTAGGTACACTGAGAGCATTTGCACCAAGACAAATTCCTTGTGTGTCCAATCATACTTGGCCAATAAAGAATTCATTCTATCTATCCATCTATCCATCCATCTATCTATCCATCCACCCACCACCCACCTACCCACCTCTCTATCTATGGCAGCCCCTCAAATATTGGTAGACTGCTATCATGTCTCCCCTAGTCCTTCTCTTCCCTAGACCAGCCAGGCCCAGTTCCTGCAACCATTCATTGTATGTTATTTAGCCTCCAGTCCCCTCATCATCCTGGTTGCTCTTCTCTGCACTTTTTCTAGAGCCTCAACATCTTTTTTATAGTGTGGTGACCAAAACTGGATGCAGTACTCTAGGTGTGGTCTTACTAAGGGTTTATAGAGTGGTATTAGTACTTCACCTGATCTTGATTGTATCCCTCTGTTAATGCAATTTAGGATTAGGGAGTTTGGCAGCTGAGCATAGAGCCAGCTGCCTGTCTGAATAAAAGCTCCTGAAATAATGTTCCCCAAGAAACCGGAGTGGGGGAAGCAATGTGCCAAAATTAATCATCAGCCAGCTTGCTTGCATGCTGTGAGTTAAAAGGATGCAGCTATAGCGATGCCTGCAGGAGGGAACCAGGGAGAAGGAGAGGGTATACCGATGAACAGAATGACATGAGTTGGAAGGGGCCTTGGAGGTCTTCTAGTCCAACCCGCCTGCTCAAGGAGGAGACCCTATGGTATTTTAGACAAATGGCTTTCCAGTCTCTTCTTTAAGCATTCATCATATGTTTTAGCCTCCAGTCCCCTAATCCTCTTTGTGGTTTGCACTTTTTCTAGAGCAGAGGTCTCCAAACTTGGCCACTTTAAGACTTGTGGACTTCAAGTCCCAGAAAGCTATGCTGGCCGGAGAGTTCTGGGAGTTGGAAATCCACAAGTCTTAAAGTGGCCAAGTTTGGGGACCCCTGTTCTAGAGTCTTAACACCTTTTTTACATCGTGGTGATCAAAAATGGATGCAATATTCCAAGTGTGCCTTACCAAGGCCGTTTGTTGTTGTCTTATATTCAGCAGCCCATTTAGTTTGTGTCATCCACAGATTTGATCAGCATCCACCGAACCTTTTTATTTGAGCCATTATTAAAATCTGGGCCCGAGATCAGACTCTTTGACATGCCTAAATATTTCACTGCAATTCGGTGAGGAATTGCTGGACGGCACAATTTTCAAACTGGCTGTTAGAACGTAGAATAACATGAGTTGGAAGGGGTCTTTGGAGGTCATCTAGTCCAACCCCCTGCTTACACTATTTCAGACAAATGGTTGCCCAATCTCTTCTTAAAAACCTCCAGGGATGGAGCATCCACAACTTCTGGTGGCAAGCAGTTCCACTGGTTGATTGTGTCCTCACTGTTAGGAAGTTTTTCCTTAATTCCAGGTTGCCTCTACTCCTCGGTTAGTTTCCATCCATTGCTTCTTGTTCTGCCTTCAGGTTCTTTGAAGAATCACCTTGACTCCCTCTTCTCCGTGACAGCCCCTCCATTATTGGAACACTGCTTCTTTTTACAACGGTATCCTGAGGGACACAGTGACGAAACGGTATCCTGAGGGAGACTTGATGAAAGCATCAAGAACAAGTTGGCTCATCATCTTTTTAGCACTTTTTCAAAATTCAAGTCGGCCACTATTTTCTCTCTTGGAAAGCCTTGCCTGCGTTGAAGCCAGCGGAGGAACTCAGGTGGCAAATGGGACTCAGTCTCGTTTCTATATTGCAGAGAATTCTCCGGGAAATATCCCTGTGGACTATCAGGATCTCAGCAGCTTTGCTGGAGAGGCAGAATGCAGAGCAACAGAGTTGGAAGGGACCTTGGAGGTCTTCTAGTCCAACCCCCTGCTCAGGCAGGGATACAATCAAGATCAAGGGAAATACTAATACCACTCTATAAAGCCTTA
>BHFT01019159.1:0-34651 GCA_004320025.1 Laticauda laticaudata
TGGCAGATGAGATTCTGCCAAAATGTTGCTACAACTTTAAAAACACAACTATAATGACGTGGGAAAATACCTGAACAAAGTTGAATACCATACATACTATATGTTTGTGTATATGTATATATTCTACAGTATACATAACGACATTCTGTTAACTAATCTTTTTTTGTCTCTACTAATAGCTTTGTGCATATTTCATTACTTACCAGATCAAAAGAATCATGCCTCACACTTTTAATCTTTCTGTTCATAAAATCCTCTGTATGTGCATGTGTGCACTGTAACCCTTTTCCTAGTTATACTAGGAAAACATAATTAGCTGCCAGATCCCAATAATCCTGTTATAATAATTTCATTCATATCATGCCTTTTCATTCTATTGGTAGAATATTAATAAAGTATAGAGAAATAAATATCATACTACATTCAAATCCCAGTGTTTTATTAGATATATTCATTTAGTTTTCTTGATAGCATTACTATAGTAATAGCTTGCCATTGCACTCTCCTGGGAATTTTTAAACTTCCCAGCCCAGTCTGGACCTCTTGGAGACCTCCCATTTTAGTAGAGTACAGTCCTATAACTCTCTAGATTAGGGGTGTCAACTCATAACCCACAGGCCAGATGCATCTCGTGCTGATCCTTGCTCCTGCTGTTTTGCGAAGGGAGAAAAAGTCCCAATATGTCACGTGATGATGCCGTGTGTTTGACAATCCTGTTTTAGATGTTTCCAATCCAATTGCTTCGGCCCAACTCCACTTAGCTTCAGAAAGAGATGCTGTAATCTGTTCAGAATATTTTTCCTCTGTTCTTCTAAATCTTACCCTGGAATTAGGGAGCTAGTCAGATGGAATTATTTTAAGACAACATAGGATGATTAGACAATTTCCAACATTCCAGATCATGTCTTCAGAGTATGGATTAGATATTTTTCCCTTAGCAGGCAAAATTATGAACTGTAACATAGAATTCTAATTGCTGAAACTGGAGCCTTTGATTGAATATGGATAAGAGATATGGCACCTTCTTCCGACAACCCCTCTATTATTCATCAGCTTCTATTAGTCAGCCAGAGTTATACTGAGCTAATGGAGACAGATAATATGCTCATATGATCATGAAGGTAACAAAAGGAAGGGGAAAAATGTTTTCAATTGATGTAATTTTTAATCAGGTTCCATTTCACTTGAATGCAAAGAAGAATTCCCTGATGACTATAAATGGATGATAGAACACAAATTATATTTCTAGAATCCATCTCCTATCTTTAGGAACCCAATGTTCTGAAATGGCTCTTGGAAAATTGCTGATATCTTCCTTTCAAGAGTGGTTTCATACAAGATCTCAGCCTTTACAACTGTCCAAATGCAAAAGTTATTAAAAAGAACATTTTGGAAGAGAAGCTCTCTCTTCAGTTAAAGGTCTATTGTGCCCTCTGCTGGAAAACCATTTAAAAAACTGTCCAGTGTTACTGTAAATTTCAAGATAAAAAGTTATATGAGTTAATAAAAAGTCATATCTGAATAATTCACAAAAGTACAAAAAATCACAAAAGTATGTGATTACTATTGCAAGGCTAGAATGCCTTGTCAGCAACTCATATCCTTTCAATCTCTTTAGCAAGGCAGAATGGGTGATCCAACCCATTTGACCAATCTAAGTATCTGTACATGTGATCTTTGCTGATAAGTCAGAATAAAGAAACAATCCTGAACTCTGTAAAAGAAACCATGCTCAAGAAAACCAAATCAATAACTTCTTAGAGTGAAATATTCTGCAAAAATATGTAATAAAAATCACCCCAGGAAGACAGGCCCACCAAAGCCATGCTGGCGGAGAAGGCATGCTGCAGATCCTGTGGGTTAAGGAATTCCAGCTGGTGGGGATCAAGATAAGAGCTTTCTCTGCCACTGTACTGACCTTTTGGAACATCTTGCTCCTTGAGCGAGATTGGCTCCCACCCTCCTGATCTCCTATAAGAGCCCTGGGTTGGCCTGGGGGTCCAGTAGGTGAGTATCTGACTGGAAGTGGTTAATGGACTGATATTAGATTCCACATCCCTTGCATGTTCTCCTCCCTTCCTTCCCATGTTTTAATCATTTGTATTTTTATTGTTATTATATATTTTCTATATAAAATGGTTTTTCCATTTTTAACATTGTAAGCCACCCAGTCACCTCATAATGGATAGGCGACAAATTATTTTCATAAATAAATAAAATAATCCCAATGTTTACTCTTCTGTTGTCCCTGGAAATAGTGAGATCACTGCTGAATTAAGGGTCTAAAAATGAACAGAAGGGCAACAATATAATTAAAAAGTTTATAGTTCCTCCCCTACTTCTTTCTTCTCTCAAGACAATTATAATAGGAATTGAAAAAGAAAAATACTTATTATGATCAATTTAAGAGTTTACTTAGGAAAAAATAAATACATTTTCATTTTTCTGAGTGAACCACAAAGACAGTATTTCATAAAGAAATTCATATGAATATATCATTGCTGATTTTCAGGGCTATCTATAGTTGATAGTTAAGTAATATCTACAGTTTGGAATTGGGATGTGTCTGTATGTATGTGCTTATGTATAAATTATATATATGATTAGGAAATTCCAGTTAAGGTTTTAGAGTTTAAACACTCAAGAGAAAGTTCCACTGAATAAAAATTGATTTCAAATTGACATACAAAGGCTTATATTCATGAATGGCTACTATGTACTATTTTGCTGCATCCCTTGATCTTTCTTGCTTTAAATAGTGGAATACAAGATTGTTACGAGTCTCAGAATAGCTACCGGTAGGAGCAAAACCCAGATGACTGAGTGAATTAGAAACCAATTTATATACAATTTCATCACCTAAATTACATCATGTTGAATTGTCAAGTTACTTGTATGCTAATACTACTTCAGTGATAGCTCAGAATGGTCAGTCCACAAATCTGACAGAAAAGTTGCTTCAACTTTCAAGTGTCCACATCTTCAGGTAGAATAGGATGAGCAGACAGAATAATAATAAAATTCCCAGAGTGAAAAGACATTTTTCTGAAAGATTGGAAACCTTACATGGATTTTTGCTGCAAGAAAAAAAATGATTTATAGATTTGAGGACAAAAAAAAGATATGGATTGAGCGAGGGGCCAAAGTGATTTGTACAACATCTAAGAGAGAAGGATGATTTTAAGATTGTAATTATCTGTTGAAGAGAAGGTTGGAAGCCATTGTATTTTATAACTTTAGTTTCTTTTCTTTTCTTTTTTTGTACCTTATTTTTTCTTTAATTTTGTTTTTAATATATGTAAAAGCCTTAATTAAGTATAAATAAATAGATAAATTGGGGTGAATGACTAGGAATCTGTGGCCAAGATGTGAACCTCCAGTTTTGCATCTATTATAAAAGAAACTTTACATTAAAAAAAAATCATTTTAAAATGATGTTGAGTGGCATCACCTGAGACCCTCCAGCTGGTAGAAAGCAAAAAGTTGCCCGTTTCTGGAGACGGACTGTAGTTTTCATCCACATTAGTCTCTTGGTATGATTGTCACAATAGAATTATAGACCAGTTGATTGACTATGCATCAAATACAGAATATTCTAGAAAATAATGAAACAACTGCACTAGGAAAAACCTATGACATTATTGTCGTCTTCTCTAAAACACAAGATAATATTAGTAATAAGAAATATGATAAACTCATAGTGACTGTAATAAAATCAATTTTCTCTTTGTGGATATTCTGCAAATATTGATATATCCAGTAAATATAAGCATGCTTTTTGCAAATGAAATAAATCTTACAGAAATTTTGATTATGCAGTGGAAGGATATAGCTGCATTCCTAAATTGGAAAGAGAAAAATCTGTGTTTCTAAGTCACACAGAGTTGCCTCTAGATGAAATGAGGGACACACACATCTAATGACTAACTGAATAACACTATTAATATGATGGAAAGGTTCCTGGGCCAGATGGATTTAGTGTAGAGCGGAAAAAAAACACTCAAGGAAAGACAAGTTGTTATATTATGGAAATCGTCTCTGGGCATTTAATGGAAAACCTTAACACCAGGGGAATTATTTTACACAGAAAGCTAATTGAATGAGATAGTATATGTTTTCCAATAAATACATATGTTGTATTCCAGAACTACTCTTCCCTGTGATCTTTTATTCTATGGCTAACAAAGGTCTACAACTTTTATGTAAGATAAGCAATACAAAAAGATTGGCATTTGTCAATAAATATGTATATAAACAGGATGGAAAAATTTGCAATATACACTAGTACAGATGTGCTTCTGTACAAGAACTTTCATGATCTAAGTTTAGTCACCTTTGCTATGCTCTTAACAAGATTTCAGAATATTCTGAAAATCTTTCATCTTCTGCTAGCATATTTTATTAAGAAAAACTGAAAGAAAAAAAATTAAGAAAAAAAATCTAAGACTCTCTGTCAGCCTTCAAGATTTTCTACTATTGCCTTGCATCTTTCGGCTGTCATAAGAAACGGGGAGGGAAGGAGGGGATAAGTCTGGGAAGTGAGCTGGAGGTGTTACATTTTTCTGTTGTGTAAATGAGGGTGGGGAGCATACATCAGGGTTAGGTTTTTATTTCTCGCTTAGCTTTCTTTACTCTGCACAACTGCAATCCATTATCAAAGTATGCCAAGGTCAATGGACAGAGGCCTCATGCATATTCACAATTTCTAATTGGAAAAGTTTCATCTGAACTATTGGGGGTGGGAACATTTCCATCACTTTGTATATGTGATTTAAACACACCTAATTTCTAGATTCAGAATTCTTTGGTTGCAAACCACTTCACTTTCAAGTAAAGATAACTTTCCTCTAACTGAAGAATCTAGTATTTTCTTTCTTGGATTTTGAAGGAGCATCGGCTGACATTATTCTGAATCTCACTCTACCACCCAACACTGTAGAAAACACCCAATTTTCTTCCGAGGGGGCCGTGAACACATGTCATCTTCAACTAGTGACCAGGAAGATCTGGGAGGCCATTGGAGGGGCCAAGAAATTCTTTGCTGTTGTACAAGGAAAGCCACAATCCATCCTAGGCAGAGCTCATATCTGGAAGACGTGATCCAAGCTGTCGAAGCCCGAATAAAATGAACAGATGGTCAGTGGGGGTTTGTTTGCTGGAAGGAAGCAATCCGAGAAGGACCCACTCCGGGATCCCAACCACCACCAGCCAGCCATGGAAAAGCAGGAGCCAAGATTGGCAAGAGAGGGACCACAAGAAAAGAGAATCTCACTAAGTGATCAAGTCAGGAGACTCCTTAATGAAGCCTCCACTCCTGAACAACTCTAAGCCTGCACAAGGTATGAAGGGGAAGCCGGGAGCTAGCCCAGCTAGAAGAAGCAGAGCAGCCCCCCTCTTCCTAAATCCACACCTGAATGCGCAGCAGCAGCCACGGGGGCCCTCAGCAGGGAGGTGTAATTCCCTAGAAGGGTGCGTAGAGCTCCTAGGCTGCTCTGTTGAGAGAGTAAGATCGGGGGAGATCCCAAAACCTTGGGTTATTTTCCTAGCCCAAGTCTTGGAGCCGTATATGGAAAGAGCATATGAGGGAGGATATTTTCTTCACAGAAGCCAGAACAAGTCGAGTTATGTGTTCTACCAACGGCCGCTCTGGAGGGAAACAGCTGCAGAGTGATGGTGACCCTCAGCGATTAATGAATAATGCTCCCAGTTGCATGAATTATACTTGTTTCATGACGGTGCACTAACGAGCTAGATTTGAGGGACCCATATATGGAGAGCGCGGCCCTGGATCAGGATGAAGAACCATAGAAGTCAGGGGCCGAACGGTTCAGTGGCTGACTACACCAGAATTTAGACAGTTAGCAGGTCATAGACAGAGGCCTGGTCCCAGGAAGCCCTGATAGAAGCATTTAAAGATGGAAATTAAATCGAAGATGTTGTACGCAGAGATGCATTACTAGAAGAGATCCAAATGACTTCCAGATGTGGTACTCGTGCTGGCAGAAGAAGTGGAAATCTGATTTAAACCCGAAGCAGACGGCGGGGAACGTCTTCTGGGTCGGAGCGCCTTCCCCCCCACGTCCTCAAGAGGTCCCCAAAACTCAGAGGTGAGGAGCGGCGACAAGACAACCTCTGCCTGTTTTCCATGCGGGAAGGAAGGTCACCCAGAGGCGTAAACTGCAAAGTCAACTGGAACCAAAGGGGTGCAAAAGGAGGGAAGGAAGACCTGAAAAATCCCCTTCAGGCGAAGCCCTCGCAAAGCAAGCACAAAGTCGAAAGAGGCAAGCAGAGGTCGCCCCTCCATGGGAGAAGGATCAGAAACCCTGATTACCGAGGAGGGTGATTTTGACGTCGGAAGACGACTTCCTGGTAAGTCCAAGTCAAAGGGCCCTATGACCTAATTCTGTGAAAGTTGAGGCTACGCCATTCAGGGTTGAAAGGGGAATGCTAGCCCTATTTAGCATTCTGGGTGCACAAGGCTGTCTAATCAACACAGCAAGTAAAGTGGGGGAAAGATGGGCTTAAATAACTAAAACCTTCAAAAGATAGCCGATTTCCTTTAATGCCAATTAGATGGATCGTGGGTGGGGGTTTGCCCTGCACGTTATGGCGAAATGGAACCTATATGAAATAATCTATGGAGAGCATGATGAGAACCTCCTGCCTTTAATTGTGGTCCCTTAGGATGGATGCAACGCATTAGATACTGGGATTAAGCCTTGGCTCGCCAGAAAATGACCCCCAGGTTAACTGGAGAGAAAGGGGTTGTCTGTGCATGACGTACCAAGCGCGGACCGGAAAGAGGAGATCATCTCAGCCGAGAGCTTCAGATCCAATTGAAATAGCTTCCGCAGGTACCGAACCCATGAAAGGGGAGGAGAAAATTCCAAAAGAGTATTGGGATTTAAAGGAAGTGTTCAGTGAGAAGGCTCAGATGAGCTCTCCGCCAAAATCACCAGGTCAACAGACTGTGCTATTGAAATTTTGCCTGGGGTGAAGCTCAAAACCAAAGTTGTATTCATGACACCATGGGAATTAGAAGGAGCTAAGAACTATATGATTTATAGATAAAAATCTGGAACGTGATTTCATCCAACCGTGCTAGGCCCCGGGTAGCGGCCCCAGTGTTGTTCTGTGAAAAGAAAGATGGCTCCAAACGCTTGTGGTGGACTACAGAAATTTGCAAACACCCATTTCTGTGGAAAACGTGTACCCCCTCCCTTTGATGAAGGACATGTTGGCCACCTAGCCAAAGGGGAAGATTTTCACGAGTTGGATTTGAGAGAAGCATACTACCGAATTCGAATTAAAGGAAGGGGATGAAGTGGAATACCGCCTTTTAACATGCAACAATGGGTTGTTTCAATTAACGTCTTAAGCCTTTTGGTTACAAGGGCACAGCTGTATTGCCATGCAGATGATCAATCAGGTGTTACATGAAACATAATTATACAACGGGGGGTTCTGGTTTAACTTGATGGCACAGCCTTAATCTACACGGAAACTTTGGATGAACATGTGGAAAACTGGTGCAAGTGGTTCTAACAGAAACTGGTGGTGGCCGCTAAGTTGTATGCCTAAACTATCAAGTGTGAATTCCATCACAGAGAAAAATTGACATATTTGGATATCCACATTTCATCTGAGGGCATAGAAATGGATCCAGAGAATATTGTGTGCCTGTATTGGAATGGGCTCCACCAACATACCGATGAAATAACTAACTTATCTAAAGCTTTTTCTTTTGGTGATTTGCAAAACTTTTTATCTCTGTTCTAATTTATACCGCGACTTTTGCTAAGTATAGCTAATGCCCCTCTTAAAATCTCTTTAAAAATCAAATAGGAGAGGTGAAGCCAAGTCGCTGAATCAAGCCGTTTAGAGTGGTTTCATTGGAGTAAGCCAAAAGACAGCTATTTGAAAGCAAGCTACCAAGGACTTTCTGTTGGTTGACTGCAGAAGCTGAGATAACCATAAAGCCACCAATTCTAGTATATGGAAGCTCCTTTTTCCCGTTGATCCAAGGTCGAATTGCGGAGTGATGTGGCCATTGGAGCAGTGTTACTTCAAATCAACGAGAAAGGGAACCTTACAAGCCTTGTGCGTATACCTCTCGTAAATTTGTTCCTGAACCGGAGATGAGAATTGCGAGGATTCCGTCTGGAAAGGAAATTTAGAAGCTTGCAGTTCATTGGGCCTTACTGACGCTGGAGACATTTCCTGGAAGGTGAGCAAAAATCATTTAGGTATGGAACTGATCATAAAAAATGGCACTTGGAAGCCTTAAAAAACACCTCGGAAGCTGATATCCCCAACAGTTCGCCCATGGCGCCCAGTATTTAAGCGGTTTCATTTCTCACTACTGAATGTACATTTTGCTTAAGGGGAAAGAACTTCATGACGGATGCTACACTCTCTAGATTTACACATAAACCAATATAATAGAGGCGGTGAGGTGAGCGATAACAAGCAGAGGAGATTTGTAGTGTATGAGAAAGTCCAATTGTCTCGACCACCAAACACCTAGCTGCCCGAGTGATTCACCCAGAGCCCAAAAGAAGAAGAAACCAAATTGTGATTATAAACACGAACTCGCTAACCGAAAGGGTCAAGAGAGAAGCTGTATATTAACTTTGAGGATTGGCTGGATTCCCTGCTTATTTGGAATGACTATAACAGTTTAGTAGCTTATTGGCTTTGGTTTAAGGTTATTGACAAGGTGTGGGGAACCAAGGTATTTGTTATGTTAGCCACAGGGCTGAGGCGGAACCGAAATACCTACAACAAAGTAAGGGCTCGATAAGATTCTAGAAGGACAGCTTGGTCAACTCTAGAGGATTTGTGAAAATGCTTTCAACAACTGAGATTAGGGTTTGACGCGCAATCATATTTATTGAGACTACACTTTGAGAGAAGGGAAATTGAAGCCTTATGTGAGCTAGCTGTTCTAATTTTGGAGAGTGCTTCAGCATAGAATAACCTTCTCTGGTTAGAAATAAAATTATTAGGATGCCACCAGCAAGGGTATGTGAGAACAAAATGTAGGCTAGACCATACCAGCCCCTGGAAGGAAATCTCCCAATGAGAAACTTTATAGGTAGAAATATATCCCTACCTCTTTGCGATATGGAAAGCAGTGGCAACTATAGCATGCGGCGTTTATTTGGGTGTAACCCTCATTTGTTTTCCAACAAGTACCAACATGTGCATTAGGGCTTTTCTCTCAAATTCTATTCTGCAGAAGACGTTGAGTGTCTAAGTACTGTTTTATTTCACACACATATTATTACCGAGATACATGGTTTGTTCACCGGGAAGTCGAACATAACTTCTGTTCACATGAGGGGTCCACCCATCTTATGCATCTCAAAAATTTTTGGAAAGAGTTCCTGAAGTTTGAAATTAGGCTCCTCGACCCGATGGCTTAAGCTCGCGGTAACACAACTGGTCGACGCAAAAACAATAAGGGATATCGTGAGCACGGCTCAGAGAGGAGGAACTAACGCAGTATAGAACAGCATCTTAGATGTTATAACTGCATATCAACAAAGAAAAACTGTCCCGAACTTAACCTCCACCCTATTCCTCTGCTGAAGTGGCATATAAAACTCGTACATAGTAGTACTCCCCACCGCTATTTAACTTCCATTTAACGTAGCTCGGACTTCGGAGACACTGAGGGGATGTAGATATAATTTTGTACCATACCTGAACTTCCTTGTGAAAGGCCTAACATCCATTCAAGTTGGATGAATGATAACTCAACTCCAAACTTAACTGGCCAGTAACACGTAAAGCATTTAGATGAAGGCCTATCAAGCTCATAACAAGTTTGCAAAGACAAGAAACATCCTCCAACAGAAATTATATAAAGTAGGTGACAAAAGTTCCTTCCACCAACAGATACCTGCAAACACTCAAAAGTCAAAAGAACTTGGTTCTTAATATGTTTGGTCCTTTCACAATTGAAACGGATTATAACCCCTGTAACAGTCCAGCTGAAAACTTAACCTGAAAAAACTCTTCGACCCCATTCACCCGGTTTCCCCATGTTAGTTTAAACCTGAACGTATCTCTGATTTAAAGACCGATCCGGCTGACCCCTCCCCATATCAATACTGGATTGAAGGTGAACAACATTTTTGAAGTTACCAGAAATTCTGACTCTCGCAAATGGAGGGGTCCGGCTCAGTATCTTGTAGCCTGGAAACATTTCCTTTCTTCACAAGCTGAATGGTTAAACGAAACCGATGTTAAAAGCCCTAAGTTTGATCAAAGCATGTTGCTCACAAGTATCCTGATAAGCCCTAAGGAAGTGTATTCCTTTGGTAATTGTCTAATGATTAATTAATTGTCTTTACATTTTTTCTCCTCTCTCTCTTCTAAGAAAACTGCGACGGTTTTCCTTTTTCTGGGAAGGTTGCCGAATGTACATACTTCAAGATCTTCTACTACTATTGCCGTTGCATCTTTCGACTATCATAAGAAACGGGGGGGGGGGGGAAGAGGGGATGAGTCTGGAAGTGAGCTGGAGTGTTACATTTTTTCTGTTGTGTAAATGGGGGGGGGAGCATACATCAGGCTAGGTTTCTATTTCTCGCTTTAGCTTTCTTTCCCTCTGCGCAACTGCAATCCATATCAAAGTCCAAGGGTCAACGGACAGAGGCCTCATCATCAACCTGAAGATGCCACGATGATCATAATCACAAATTTCTTAATTGGAGTTTCATCTGAACTATTGAGGGTGGAACATTTCCATCAACTTTAAGTATAAGATGATTTTACGCAGCTAATTTTCTCAGATTCAGAATTCTTTGGTTGCAACCACCTTCACTGTCAGTAAAAGATCTTTTCTCTAATTAATTGAAGAGTCTAAGTAATTTCTTTCTTGGATTTTGGAATGGAAGCACTGGCTGACACTCCTTAGACTTAATCCTTTGATTTGGATGACATTGTTTAAGATTAATGCAAAGAGATGCAGTTTTAAAGTAACCGTGTTATAGTGTAAACATAAAGTAATTAATAATTAATGTTACAAATCCATATCTCATATATTAGTAAACATATATAGCCTACAATAGCTCAACCAATGTCTATTTATTAGCTAGTTTGGTAAATGATGAATAAACACCAAATTAAAGAATTAGTGGCAATAAACAATGACTATAGAAATTGCATTTTACACTTTTTTTTTCCTGACCAAATTCCGAATTGCTAATTAACTTTTTTTAAAATTTAAATTGTGTTCCAGCAATGGCATAAAGAATAAAATTAACTTCTAATAGTTTAGTTTATGCTGCAAGCAGAATTGATAAATGGAATCAGAATGAAGTCATACAAACGGTACCTTGTTTAAGTTAAACTTAAATCCCGCGTGTCATTAATTTTCTTAGCTATTTAAATTGCCACAGTTTAAGGCAATTATTAAGCTTTTATGTTGCTTCTGAAGATATTAGATGATCAGAGACCAGTATTTCTTTACCCATAAGAGAGCATAAGGACCTAATATATACTGAAAGTTTAAAATAGGATTTCCATGTTAACTGCCAACTTTTAAATGGCTTAATTAACCCTTTTCTATGTTTTTTTCACTCATTACTATGAGATTTACATAAGAGGAATCCCAAATGGAAGTAAGTTAAAACTGAAATCAAGTCAAGACAAATTTATCAAGATTACAGTATGCAGATTCAGTCTTTTAGATGCTTCCACTATTGCATTCCAAATTGTATAGAACGAATCCAAATTTAATAAGAGAGTTTAATAGATTCTTCCAAATTCACTGATCAAGATAGCCTGCACACTGACTGAAAATGGTATTAATTTTCATTCCATAGATAAACGAAATGAAAATGTATTCAGATTCACCTATAAAATAAATGGCTTCATCCTTTATATTTCATTGTAAAATCATGGCATATCATGTTTTTTTTCACTAGATGGTCACATCATGTCATTATCTAAAAGCCTATGGTCTTAGCGGCTTAAGTTCCGGTGGCAAGGCAAGGATGAACAAAGGTGCAAGAAGTCCTGTCTGCATTTCAGTCAATCTCTTTTGTGGGTTGGTCGATCCTATTGAGGGTGCTCAAATCCCGGAGAGATTTGTGCTGGGTGGGGGAGACTCGGCTGCAGTGTGTGGAAAGGCAACCCCCCTGCAGCAAGAAGGATCCCTTAGAGCCACCAAGAGCAAGAAACAAGCCTCCTGTCATGGTGGCAATCCGAAATTCCGGACTGCCACTGAATGCAAAAAAGCGAGTAAGTGACAAGTTTGTTGAGATCGTTGGAGAAGAGTGTGGCCAGGAGGAATCAGGCAAGTGGAGAGGAAGTTGGCATCAGTATATAGACTTTTGGTACAAGTGTTTTCCTGAAACCTGGAACGAAAGCGGCTTAAAAAAGTGGAGACGAAGATTAGCAATGGGCAAAAAATGTTCCGGCAGACTGAAGAGAAGGTGTGGATTATATTGATCGAAAAGGGAAGTTTTATGAGGTCAGAAACTACTGGCAGGAGAGAAATCTGGAAATGTTGTGGATGATTTGGAATATTCTATTTGATTGTCACTTTGGACAGACTTTGTCTGATAGACTTTTAAAGTGAGGACGGGAAGAGGAATTGAAGCTGAAGGAGAAGAAGAAAGTGCGGCATTATACGAGATACTAAGAAACCCCGAAGATATTGCAACAACATATCTGACACTAACTGTTTAACAGATCTTTGGGAGAAATTTTATCCTAACAGAGGAGTGGCCGTACTCCGAAGCATTTAAGAAAACTGAAACTTTGGAGGGAAAAAAAGAAAACTCGTGGAGTTTGGGTTAAGGAGACTACGTGAAAGAAACTGAGATGCCATATAACCTGTACGTCAGACTTAATCTACGGAGAAGGGACAGGATCCACATTTTTTACACCTACGCGAGCCAACAAATTTCTGTTGCAATTTTCGGAAGAGAATGAATCGCATTCACATTGTCTAAACACTTGGTTCGTTGTAGAACTAAGAATCTCAGTGAGAACAGCCTTATGCCTGCTTTAATGTTTTCTCTCTTCGTGTGTATACACACGATTCATTTTATCTACTGAGATTGATTTAGTGTATATGACTATTTTATATCTCCTAACTCTGTGTACTTGTTCATCTATCTTTTGCCCACATCTTTCCAAAATATAGCAATTTAACTTGAAGCTCATAAGATCCTGTCTAATTAATTGTAGGACGTTCAGCTGAGTCAAGACAGTTTATCTCAATGGATTTGATGTACATAAATAGCAACTGGAAGTGACTGTCGTTGAGAGATACCATGCATGTGACATTCAATTTTGAATTATCAATTTAAGTCTGTTATGTTATATAATATCAGTGATAGCTTATCATGTTTTGTATTTAAGATATTATTTTTAGCGAATATTAGAATGGAGTAAGAAAATTAAGAATTATTTAATCAATAAGGATAAAAGCCGATAGAAACAAAAATAACAGTAGGTAACAATTTATAGTAACTTAAACCAATCTTCTCCCAGTCAAATCAAAATATGTTAGGATTTTGATATCTATGGCTGGGAGACGAGTTTAAAAGAATAGATAAGTTTCTATTTACACTGGACATGAAGAGAGATAATTAAATTGCATCATAATTAATATTAAAGAATAACACATACGAACAGATTTGGATAATAATACTCCATTTTGAAATAATAGCCTGGAATTATGATATATTAATTTCTCACATTAAAGATTAACATACTAAGAGATATGTTTGGTTTGAATAATGTATGATTGTGTTAGGCCAGTGTTGGGTAGTAATAGTTCTTTAGCAATAAGAAATTTCGAGAGATAGTGTTAGAGGCATCGCATAACAAAGGAATGTGATAATAGGTTGTGGACTTTAGAATAAAGATTCTTAAAAAGTGATATGTGTGTGGTGTTGATGTATATATATAAGCTGGATGTGTGTCTCACAGTTCTCTGTGTTTTCGAAAAGTTTGAGGCTGGTCTATTCTGATTGGGTCTGTATGTACTTGCGTCTGCTGTCATATGGACTGTGGAGTTTGTATTGATGGTGTTTTTCTGTGTTCTTCTGTCTTTTTGGTTAGGCTTTGATTGCATGGGCAGCACTCTGTTTCTTGTGTTGGAGGCTTTCCAATGCAGCTTGGCTTCGTGTGAAAGGACGGCTGCTCTTTCATTCAGCAAGCTGGGGTTTCACATGGGTGCCTGGTGGGGGGGTGTTTGAGTTGGAGGCATCAGAGGAGTCTGTCCTGTGTTCAGGTGTGGGGTGTTTGAGTTGGAAGGCATCGAGGGAGTCGTCTGTGCTACGGAGCACAAGGGTGTATGCTGAATTCTCTTCGCTTATGTGGTGCTGAGATCTATTCTATATTATGTGATGAGCATGGCAGAGCTCCAAATATTTTGAACAGTCGGTTTTTCTCCTGTGAATTCTATCATTCATTCTATTGGTACCTCATTCATGCTGTGCAGTGTAAGCTTTATTATGGCACTCTCTATGCCTTCTCTGATTGTATTTGTTCAATGTGGCTGGGGGTTTGTCATTATACCTGCGGACCTGCTGAGGTAATTGTTCGATGAGGCCATCTAGAAGTTTGATTGGTTGTGCACTCCTCGCCACTGCGTTTGCATCGGTCGAGTCTAGGAGGCTCTATGTGACCGGAGTGTTGTTTCAGAGCGTTATTTACTATAGCAGAAAATGCATTTTTTGTGTAGTCCATTGGGCTAAGACGCGGCAGAGTACTCATAATCCATTGTCACCCTATTGGTCTGTCCAATCGCATGTCGCGCACTTCTCTGGTCCCCAGTCATGAGTACGGGTCGACATTTCCGCTAATAAATGTCCGTTGGTTTTCGTCCTTAGCGCTCAAGGGTTTTGTCGTCTCTGGGTGTAGTCCTCAGTGAAGTAGCACTGCTATTTTATGTTAGTTGTCTTTGTTGAAGGCAGTCATAGGGCTGATGGGATTAGCGGGGCTTGGGGTGTAGTATCTTAGTGATATTGTATCGTAAGAGTATGTAGACGCTCGTTAGATGTAGGGCAAGACACTGTTTCCAGGAGGTTGGTATGGTGCTTCTATGTGTTCTCCTCCGTTAATGTTTTTTGGTGTGTCTTCCTTGTCGTGAGCCATAAAGCGCATGACCTACCGTCTAAGAGTTTCTCTAGTCGGAAAGCCGCTTCATGAAGCCAGACTCAGTTCAATGGTACATAGTTTAAGAGATACTTATCATAAAGTGTTGTAAAATCTCCTGCCAGCGTATTGAGAGGTCTCTGGTAATTGTGTTTCAGCTCCATTACAGGATTTTTTAATTTATTCCTGTGCAAGGTGGTCTGTAATGAGGACTTGGTGTGACTCTAGACGACCAGCTAGCCTTACTGATTAGGGGTGTGATGGTAAAGAACATCAACACTTTCGGTATTGGTTATTTACTAAAATCCTATGAAGATGGTTACCTAGCGGTAATGAAATGGACGTGGGATAAGTGTCCAAGTGATAGCTCCATCCTGAAATATCATCTAGGAAGATAGAAATGTATTTAGTCATACCACTCTAGGAATGCTAATAAGGTTAGTTGTTGTTTGGATTTTTGGTTTCTCTGGCACATTCCTACTCATCGCAGAATTGAATCTATTGATAGTGCTGGTGGAATAGTGTGTATCGTTTACGCAAATTTTGGTTGATGTCTTGATATTAAGGTATAAAAATTGAGTTTTCTCTCATCTACGTTTAAGTGCTCTCCGTTTTTGCTCTCTTAGTTCCTCACACTTAGTTGTTGGCTAAACAAAAATAATCTACAACAAAATCAGATGTAGCACATGCTTGTGGAGTCTTCGAGACTTAGTAACTTCTGGAAAAGGAGATATTAATTCGTGAAGAGAAGGGCTTATTAGACCCTCTGTGTGCTCTGGATTCGACACTTTCTTTATTCACAATAATGGGTATACCAGGAACTTTGCGTGATACTGCACGGGCTGATACACAGATGGTGTTTCTTGTATCCTATAAGGTGGCCTCCTCCTCCATCTATTGTGAAAAATAAGAATTACAAAAACCAAAGGAAAACAATGCAAGCGTCTCATATGTCAGCACTTGAAGATTTTCCTGTTAATCTCCACATAATATCACATCTAACAAATACTATCAAAGTATTAGACCTGACGATAAGATCATGCTACGAGGTATGCTCTGCATTATTATGGAACAAGTACTCTATGAGTCATTGCCCGTACGAGCAACGCCTAGGTACTACAGATAGAGAGAGTATACAGCTTCGCCTAAAAAAGAAACTACTAGACAGGAGAGTTGGAGCGATGGAACAGGGGGCAACGACCGCACTAGACTGCCTAATCAACAGCACAACAGTACCAAAAAATATGCAGCACCCCACTATCCTCGAACGTATAAAATCAGCCCAAAGCACAACATATTCTGTATCCTGGTAAAACAAGGACATTATATTCTCAAGCGAGAAATATAAACTCTCGTAGTAGCAACATAGCCTCAGGGAGAGGAGGGCAAAATAATGGCCATCAGGAGCCAATAGAAACAGAGTTAAAAAGTGAGCAGGGATCAAATCTTGCGCCTAGATGTAAACAGACAACACAAATGCAGTACAAAAAAGCTGAAACAGCTCTCTTCAACTCTCACCAGTCCCTCTGGACAATCGTATGTTTGCGAACAACATCGTCTACTTAGAACAAATGGATCAACAACATCCAAATCTTTCAGAAGATAAGAGGTCACCCAAAACCTGCTTGATGCAACTGTGACAATGAAAAGCCCCACCCCCAGCCACTACAAAGATCCATTTATAAATGGTACCCTTTCATAGTGTGGACCTTCGGTCTTTAGCACAACGCTAGAAACGACTCCTAACTATCATCCATGCATGTTGAAATATGATAGACCCTGGAGCAAAATCGTAATTAGGGTTAGAGGCTGAGGAGAGAATGATGGTTTGCATAGCCAAATGAGCGTCCACAACAGACATCACTTTGGCTTGGAGAGAAGCGCGCTTAGCTACATCTCAGACTACGAAAAGAGTCATCGTACCACACATCCAATCATATATATCTATGAGCAAAACCACCATCGGAGCAACATAAGAGCTAAGGCACTCACACTACTGAGTATGTCGGATCCATACTCAACAAAAGCCCCACACACACGCGGAAACCTCGAGCAGCCAGAACGAGGATCATTCCCTACACTGATTTTGCCTCACTACACACACTACCACACAATTCTGCCCGAACCTACGCTGCTTCTACTCTCACGATGTGTGAAAACCCAGCTTGTTGGCTGGAAGTTCCGTTACAGTAGCAAAAGCGTCTCTCTCAAGTGTCTACAACGGATTAGCCAGAGGCATGACTCGATTTTTGCAGAAACTCTTTGAGCCCCGGTAACGCAACAGGTCTGCTGCGAACGCCTACAGAGTTGTTCAGACCAAGCCAGATGCTACTTCAAACTATGTATCCCCCCCCAACTCTACAAATAATATGTATCACAGATAGAAACGTCAACTACAGAAAGGCATAACCAAACATCAAAATTTCAACCACTCACACGTACTAGGCATCAACTGAGAGGAGCCCAACTAGCACCCCTAAGCCTATTAGAATTGTAATGAAATTCTATGCAAAAATAGACCAGAACCAATTATGAGAGAAAACATGATGTATTGACTGGTTGTACGCAAGCTCAATCTATGTCCATAACCGAGAGTAACCTGAGGTGTTTCCCATATTGCATTAAGTGGATTGATCCTTAAAGACTTCTCGAGAATGGAAGCCACGGGGTACCTATCAGACGAGAAAAAGAAATCCTAGATCTGTGCCTACTTAAAGAGAACTAAACACAAAGATCGCACTACAATTACAGAACTAAAATGACGTGGGAGTGAATACCCGATAGAGGAAAGCTATAACAGGCACGAAATTAAAGTTAACTAGGTGCACGCACCCGTCCGCATAAAAAGAGGCCATTATTGTACAAAGAATTAAACCACCACCACAACCACACACAACACACTCACAACACTCACAAATCACTATTTAAATTTATTAAACAATTACAGTTCAAGGATTATCAGTGCAATGCATAGTAATTGACATAAACCTTATATAAATGAAATAACTAAACCTGAATATTAGACCAAAAGAATAATTATTTCCACTCAGATGACACCCTATATAAATTTTATAATTTATATAATAATCATTATATACCAAATAACACAAAGGTGTTGCCACACACACACACATACATATCTAAGTTATTAGTATAAAAATTATTTAGCATCTCACATCTGACTAACCTGCTGAGTGGATAGGGAGGAGCGTAATAATTTACCAAATTCCTTTAACATAACTAAAACTATATAAGTAGAGGGTGATGAGAAATTATAACTACCAGTGTCCTGAATATAATAACTTAAAATTATTTAGACCCAATTGACTATAGAATGCTTAACTGCTTATTGATAAAGTATTAATTCTAAATATGTTCATTCACCATGCCAATATTACATTCCGTAACAGTTAGAATACAATCCCAGTAGATAGGTGGACTAAGGCAATTAGATATTGGCCCATTTTAACATGGGGGTTACAATACTGATGGCTTAATTGGGATAATAATAATTAATAACAGTCCAACAACAGAAACAATTTTTTTTAACAAATGACCTCTACAACTATTCTACAGCTTTGAAAACTGGAAGAAAGCTACCCCGACAATTAACAACCAACGCTGGCAACAGCTCGCGCCCATGGCTCAAAAAACAAGAAGAAACGTTACCAGTGGAAAAACAACTAATGTCTTGAAATGCAAATATTTCTCCAATTTGCTGACCTTTACAGGAATCGATTGATGAAAAACTATAAGAAACAATGATGAAGTAAACCTAACGAGATGCAGCAGAACATTAAACAGAATAAGAGGAGATGGGGAAAAATTAAAAAAGCAGAAAATGAAAAGCGGACATTCTCTAAGTAGAAAGATAAAATTGGAATATTACAACAGGTCTTGGAGAAAAATGAAAGCAACAATAAAAAGAGTAGAGAAAATATAACATAACCGAGAGGAATTAGAAAGGGTAGATGAAGAATTAAAAAAATGAGAGTAAGGAAATGGAAAGACTCATCTGGTCTACCTAAAGATGGACAAGGCAACTACATACTTGAGATTCCAAAATGTAGAGGAATGCCAAGGAAGAGGACTTGGAGCAACTAATGTGGAATACTGGCTGGATTAGTGGGAAAAAGGATAAAAGATGACATCCTAGGGAATTTTGACAAAGTTACAGGGTCCAGCACCCACTTGGCGAGATGCCAATAAGTGCCCAGAGAATTCCATATACGTTTGCGAGAAGTGAGTGTCCATGATATTTATATTAGGATGTCCAGAAGGTCGAACAATTTGGTACAAAGGCAAAGAAATTCGATTCTTAAGCAAATACCCAAGAAGAGTAGAGAAATAAGGCGGGACTATAACCATTCCTTAGCAGCTTTTTTTAAATCAAAAAAAAGAATTGTATTTAAATGTTAAGTCCCAGAGGGGCTGTTAGTCTCATGGAAAGAAAATAAAATTAAAAAATAGATTCCATGGAAAGGGCTCAAGAATTTTATGAACAAGCTGGTAGGTTCCGAAGATCAGAGTAACAAGGGAGGAACTGGAACAATTCAAGGGAAGATCTAGGTTATCACAGAAATAAAGAAGGAACTTTAAGAATTGTCAAGGAACACCTAATTCACATCAGGAGAGAAGAAACTTCAACTTCAGCAATGAACAAGGAGAAGACGGGTTATTACGAGACAAAGAGTGAAACAAATTAATTAAATGGAAGAAAGAAAACTTCTTATCAATCAAATATAAATGGTTTAAATTTGATGAATAAAAAGGAAAAGGATATTCAGCTAAAAATTAACAAATCAACAAAAATGCTGATATAATATGCTACAGGAAACTCACATAAGGAAGTAGATTGAAAGGTATTTGATTGCCCGAAATTAGGAGGAGTTAATTTAGCGGCACCAAGCAAGAACCATGGGGAAAAAAAAGGGATTGCAATATTATGTTAAAGAGGATTTGAAAGCAAATTTAGTATAGTCAGACTCTGAGGGAAGAACTCTGGTTTTGCAGATTCTGGAATTAATGCTATCCAATTCTTTTACTGAAATATTATTGCCCCGAATAAAAGAATCAGAAAGAGTTTTTTTAAACGACCTAATATTGAAAAATAATTATCCTTCATATCTGCAAGAGCAAGATTATCTTTTGTCTATTTTTGGCCACGACTTGACATAGGTAGCAATGGTCTCCAATATCTATGTTTTTAGATCTTAACCCCCTCCTAAAAAAGACCATACGAATTAGTGGGGGCAGAATAAAAAAGGGAGGAGAGGAAAGAGATGGCGTCTTCCTAAAGATATTGTTAGGCTGGTTGAAATAGAGATGAGCCAGACTAGTTTAATATTTGGCAAAGAGGAATATAGATGTGAAGAGAGAACAATACCAATTCCACTATGAAGTAGACTAACAGAGTGTTACTACTTACTACTTCCACCAAGTATAGCTTACATTCAGAAATATATATCGTGAGAGACAGAAAGTTGACATGGCAATGGAGAACAATTCGCCGAGGAAATAGCAAGAATGGAGAATAAAAGGAATTGCAAATTCTTACCAAATCATGCACATTTTGTGGAAAGCCTCATAGGATCTATTGGAGGAATTACCGCTAATCTCAACTAATAGAGGAGAAAGGAATACATGATTGACACCAGAACAATCTATAAGAGAAAAAGCACTTGAAGAAATGTTAGATAGCCAGCCTAATTAAGAGAAGAAGAATTAATACCTTTAGAGTATAATAAAACGAGAGAGGAACACTTTATAATTATTTTTTGAAAGGCAAAGATGAATTGAGATGACTTGCTAATGGAGGGCATATTCCCCGACAATAACATTTTGGGCACACAACAATGAAGGCAGAGCCATATACTCTAGACGAAGTAAATACCCACCTTTCTACGATATTCCTCTTTTAAACCTTCACAGCTATAGAGGAAGAGGTATCTATTTACTATTGGATGAAAAAATTGAATTGCTCAGAGCTCAAAATAAAATTATACAACCAGACACAAATTAAGGAGGATAGAAAGACTCCAAGTCACAAGACAATAAGTACCCATAAGGATATACAAGAGAGTGTTATATCAATCAGATAATAACGCCAAAAAGCAAAAATTGGGAACTTAATTGAAAAAGAGCAAAAAAAATAGATTATAAAATTTGAATATGACTAAACAACCTAAGTTTTTTGAGCAAATTGTGGCACATATAGGAACCGAAGGAAGGAATGGTTATCCTAATAAGACTAAAAAAACACACAGAGACACGAGAAGGTACGTGAGGGCAATTGATCACATAATCCAGCTCTCCAATTATACGAATAAGGGACACGTTGAAGTGACATCAACAAGAGATAGAGAAACACGCAAAAAGAAATTGCACAAAACAAATAATGTTATGAATGAGTTATACAAAAAGGAAGAAGTTAATGAGTTAAATATTCAAGTGTATCAGAAACTACTTAGAAGTAAATGTAATGGTATTTAGCCAACTTGGGTGCACAAAGGTAGATTATAATTAATACTAAAGCAGCACCGGGAAAAGAATATTACTGGTTCTGTATATTGAAATTTTCACTACACAAGAGCACACTACCAGAAATAATACAAGTCGTCCACAGCGGGCACAGATGGGATTCCAAGACAAGCTGTAGCAGAGCAATGGTGCTAGGAGAACAAGGAGATCACTATGACACCCACACTTGGTCAGGTAGTGAAGGTTATGAATGATAAGTCTTTATTGGACAGGCACAGGAAGCCGGATGCATATCGAGAGGGGAGACATATGAATCTCGCTGATTTTCACCGCACAAGAGAGGAAGCTTGAATCCAGACATTTATATAATGAGCAACCACATAGGCCCAAAGTGCTTCACTTCTAAAACACTTAAAGACTAGATCAAGAATTATTGGGTGGTGCCCTCTATATACAGCAAAGAGAGCAGACTATAAAAGACATTATTCTTTAAATCTGTAATATACATGAAGATCAAAATATAAATAGATTTCTACGAACTCGAGACCCATACAAGAGATTATGGAAATAACCTCCCTAGTGGACACACGATAGTAGATGGTCTTATTTTGAATCTTCCTATGTATATACTCGACCTGGAGACTGAAACATAACTGCCACACTTATGTTCTTAATAGACGCAGAGAACGGCCTTTTCTAAATAATTTTATGAGATTGTGTGATTTGGCAATATCGGTCTTTAATACAAAAATTACATCTATATAAACTTGATATATTAGGCATATAAAATAATTGAAAACAACTATTTAGAATACACAACCATGTGGCTCAAACTCACTTTATATATAGAGATATAGCGCATCAGCAAAATCTACTTTTGCGCAACTAAAAACTAGAATAAAGAGTCACAAAAAACAAGAGCTTGCCTTGGAAAACATCTCACTCCGTGCTCTTCCCAATCCTCATCAGAAACACTAATAATGAACAATATACCAATTAGACAGAACTCAGAGATAAAAGGATTAAAGGTTAAGAAAGAAGAATACAAATTGGCCAAGTGTTTTCGCCGCCGATTTGGTTTTTTTATTGAGGAACCAAATAAGAAACGTTCAGGAAAAAATTGTATGAATGAATCTAGATACAATTTGGAACGTAGCTACAGGACTCAAAATCAATAGGAAAAAACAATTAGTGTCTAAAATATTTAACAAAAAAACAGAAAAACAGAATATTAGAAGAAATGATGGGATACACGTGACCCACAGAGATTGAGTTAAATATTTTTGGGGAATTATTATTCTTGGCTGAAAACAAGCGCATTTGTAAGACACTTAAGGAAAACAAATTATGACCAATATCTTGCTGCAACAGGCTAAAATTTGGATTTAGCAACTCATGGCTGGCGGCTATAGGTTGCAACTTTCAAATTATGTGGGCCATAAGCAATTGCTGCCATTTAGTAATGAACTATTCTTAATGCTACCAAAATAACTAATATTTATTTCAAGATGATCCCAATTAAATTTACACAAATTTTTTTTTGAAGAATTTTAACAAAAAACGTTACTAAATTATTTGGCAAGGAAAAAACTAGAAATAGAAATTAATATAAAGCATGCGATCTCTTGAGAGAGGCAGAGGGAGGAAGTTGGCACTATAACCACAATTGGAATATTGCTTATATTATAATACATCTGTTTAGCCTCCCTAAGTATCGCGCCTAAAACGAGTGGGTGAACTTTAATAAGAGAATTTTTATTCATTAGTAAGGAGCCAATGATCATGTCAAGAAGGGGAGGTGGCATGCCTTTTTTATGGAATATTAATGGTGAAACGAGTAAATCAAGCAAATATTTCACAGACTCTAAATTAGCAGACTCCATTAATTATTGGGCAAAAAAATACAGAAAAATTCACATATTATTCAAAAAGTACCAATCTGGATATCAGCATGGAGGCGATGATTCATCAAACAATTTTGGATATCACTAAAAATGATTAAATATTAAAGCCTTTTGGATACACAAGAAAATTTAAATCGAAAGACAAAAAAAAAAAACTGCAAGAGAGTAGGAGATTTAAAATTGAGATCAATGGTATACCTCCAAATTCAAAGTAAGATATAAACAAGATAAGGAAAGAAAATTATAGATACACAAGTACAAATTCTCTCAGCAATGAGGGATAATAAAGACTGCATAAGTGAGTGCGGAGGGGAAAAGAATATATAATTATATTCACACTGTTACTAGACACATTCTTATAATTATTTATTAGATAATTAGAATTGGTAGATAGAGAAAATCGTTAAGGAAAATATGATAAGCCTGAGTAGGAACGTAGGACGCAGCAATCACTAATTAATAGAATGGCAAAGGGTCATAGGGGCAAGAAGCATAGGGAACATCAATTACAAATCCGGTCCGCATAATCAAAGTATAAATGGCCAATGAATGCTTATATAGATGGCGACTGCTTTGGCACCGTTCATGGATATAGCCGAAGATGCGCCCAATATGAGTCCGAAATGCTGGCATTAACCTTGTCACACAAAAAAACAAAAAAAGAGGGAAACCGTTTAAAAAAAAAAAAAAAAGAGGGAACCTTTTTTCATATGTAGTGGTCCTGTACAGAAGCCCAAAAATTCTGTCAGAAAATTAGAAATTGGCTGGAAGAAATAACAAAAGAACAGATCGAGTACAAACCAGTCCTCTCTGTTAGGGATTTTTGATAAACAACTTTCTAAAAAAGTGAAATACATAATAATACATATTCTAACAGCGGCCAGATTAGTTTTTGCTCAATGTTGGAAGCAACCTCACATACCTACAGAGATGATAATACAAAAACTCTTAAATTGTGGAGAAATTTAAAAATTAACTCTAGCATTAAAAAATAAAAGCACCTCAATATACTATAATAGTTGGAATTACTGGTATAAATGGTAAGAACAAAGACAATATAAGGTAAAATAGAATAGGACAAATTTATATGAGTGATATACAAACATATCTAAGGACAAGGTGTGTGTATATGGAATAAATTAAGGAAAGATCTTACAAACTGTCAAAAATGAGAATGTTTTTAATTGTTTTCTGACTTTTTTTTCTTTTTTCTTCTTTTTTTCTGTTAGTGTATGTGTTGTTGTTTTTAATTGTAAAATCAATAAAGTTTGTTAAAAAAATGTACATCCAAACAGGTACTATATTGTATGCATTTTTACTATTCTGATTAATATTACAGTAATATGTCAAATTAACTTACCTAGAAAGCACTTCATGACCTTCCAATGAATTAATTGTATCTTAAAAAGAAAACGGTTCCCCTTGCACATATGTGCTAGTCATTTCTGGCTCTAGGGGGTGGTGCTAATCTCCGTTACAAAGCCGAACAGCCAGTGTTATCTGAAGAAGTCTCTGTGGTCATGTGGTTGGCATGACTAAATGCCGAAGGTGCATAGAATGCTGTTACCTCTACACCAAAATGGTTCTACTTGTATTTTTACATGCTTTTGAACTGCTAAGTTGGCAGAAGCTGGGACAAGTAATGGGAGCTCACTCCATTACGCATTGCTAGGGATTCAAACAAGTTGCCGAACTGCCAACTTTTTTGATCGACAAGCTCAGCATCATAACCAGTTACTGACCAATAAATGATCCTTTTTCTGTAAGACTGAGTTAGTGGACTAACCAAATAGAATAAAAGCTGAACAAAAAGTTTAATTTCCCCATTCCATTTAATTATCTGCCCCTTGGAAACAGATTATTGATGGAATGCCTGAATGCATTGATTATAAATAAAAATCTTCAAAATCCTTGGGTGTGATATGAATGTAAATATTTTAATCACAAGCCCAAGAATCCAACAGAGAATGTTAAAGTGGAACACTTAACAGAACTGGGAAGTGGGAAAGGGAGACATACATAATGATCAGTAAATTGAATGTAACTCCATGGAAGTGTGAACAGCGGATGGGAAGAATGAAACATAAAGGGATTAAAAAACTGCTTTAGGAAAAAAAAAACTATACTTAAATTCAGTTACCAAACTGTTATCATAAAGAGCAGATTATAGAAAATTGTAACAAGATCAATAGGTCAATGTTATATGACATATTTGTTATTCCAACATCCTATACAAGTTAAAAAAAAATGAGAATTTGATCTAGACTTCAGCCTCAAATAATATAGTCATTAGTGGTTTTATTGAATTTATTACTATGGTGGATTTGATTCTGCATCAATGACATGCTGTTTTGCTTATGGATAGTGTATGTTGATTTGGAAATCAAATAAGTTTACTACTCTAATAAATTATGAATTATGAAATGTACAAAGGTGAATAAAGTTTTTTTCCTCTCCTTATATCCAATAGAGCATCATGACAAACTCACAACAGTATCTACTTATAATATAGTACTGCAATTTAAAATCTGTTCCACCAGATACGAAGAATAGTATATTATGAGGTAACAGATTCTGAAATGTATTTGAGTGAATGCCTTATCAATATGGAGATTTTTCTCGTAAATTAATTTATAATACAAATAGGATTATAACCCTGTCCTCAATATACTTTTACTTTCAAAAATAAGACATTCCTAAACTTGACAGTTTAGGTATCCAATTTAATGTGTGGCTAAGAATACTTCTGTCTTAAGTCAGGTGTCTTAAGAAGAAATGCAATCTTTAAGGATTTGATCATGATGCAAATATATATTCACTGCCACACAGCATGTTAACTACTAAGAGGCTGGTTTATGCATATTCATGTTTATGCCTAATGAATTATGAGGGGTTGTCACAATTCTCCAAAGCACCTGAGGCAATGGATTGAAAACTAATCAAGGAGAGAAACAATCTAGATCAAGGAGAAATTTCCTGACAGAACAATTAATAAGTGGGTAACTTGCGTCCATAAGTTGTGAATCCTCTAACACTGGAGGTTTTTAAGAAGAGATTGGACAAACATTTGTCTGAAATGGTATAGGGTTCCTCCCTGAGCAGGTGGTTGGACAAAAACACCTCCAAGATCTCTCCCAACTCTGCTGAATGAACTTAGCAGAACAATCCATTGGCCCATTAACTCAGTACTGTATTGAGTTAACAGAGTATATAAGAGTTTTCTGGCAATTCTGGTAGATGCTTTATCAGTGTAGGGGCTTCCCACATCAGGAAATACTCGGACAAAATTTGCTTTATTCGGTATGCNGCCAAATCCTGAATACAACTTATTCCTCTCTGCTGGCTGTTGCATAGTTTGACCCCAACATTGTATCAAACCTCGCGTATATTTATTTATACAGAGCCTTATTAACACTCCCACGCAAACATGAGTAACTGCAACTTTCCTTGAGAATTACCGCCAACTAGATGCAGGAAAATTACTTCTAGGAGTATCTTTTGTGCTGAAATGCCAGTAGTTTGATCTTTCGGGCCGTGCACTCCAGCGCAAGTTCCAAATCAAAACGAGACGGAGAAAATAAATCAGAACTCCCGATTCCCAAAGTCGGCAGGTAAAGGCCGAAAACAAACCGGGATCGCCTTCCTGAAAAGCGAGCGCCGTTAAGATTTGCTTCCAAGCAAAGGCGCACGGGATGAAGTGCACCTCCCGCCAAGAAAGCCTAGACGTGCCCAGCGGTCACCAATGCATAAGTTTGTGGAAGAGAGGCAGAAAAACCAGAATATTGGATTTCTTTAAAAAAAAATAAATAAATTCTGGGGACAGGTTGCTGGTCCGCTAGCATTTTGACGCGGAGGCTGCGTTATTTCTGGGTCGGATGCTTTCCCTGCCGCCGCGGGAGAAACCCGAGAATGGCGGGGAGAAAAGCGGGGGCGTGGGGCTTCCTGGTGAATGAGCCAGTGGAAAAACAGAGGCGGCCGAGTCGCAGCATTTGGGGAGGGGGGGTTACACTCTCTCGCCGCCGAGGCTGGGCCTGGAAGCCGCCCGCCCGCCAGCCCCGCTGCTTCCCCTCCTCCTCCGGGTTCGGGGGGTCCCCGGGCTCAGCCCCCGAACGCCCCTCTCTTCCGTTCGCCATGTCATTTCCTGTGCTAATAAGATGGTGGTCACGGCCGGGAGGGAGGGAGCCGCCGCCGTAGCTGCCGCCTCCTCCTCTGCCACCGCACCCGGCCCGGACCCAGGACCCGTCCTCGCCTGGGACTAGCGAGCCAGGCTGGACTGGCCGGGCTGGCGCCGCAGGAGGAGGAGGAGGAGGCAGAAGACGACGGGGGTGGTAGAGCGGGTGGCCGCCAGAAGAGCTGGGTTGCCCCCGGACGACGAGCCAGGGCCCCGCAGCGCCGAGGTGAGTCAGCCCTTCGGTAGCCAAGGTGGCGACGAAAATGGCTGCGGAGTTCAGGCGGGGCGGTGGGAGAGAGGGAAGGCAGCTGGGCGAGCGCTGGTTCGGGGTCCGGGGCGGGCGGGAGGCGGGACCGTTTGCCACGGGAGAGGGGCTTGCTCTGCAGTCCTCGCCCAGCAGCAGCAGCGGCGGCGAAGGGCGGCGCCCAGGCAGGTAAGTTCGCCGCCTCGATTTTTCTCTTTTTCCCTTCTGGACGAGCGCTGAGAAAGCTTCGCCCGGCCCAGTTCCGTCCCCTTTCCTCCCCCCTCCTTCCACTTGCTCCACACGTCTCCTCTGCGGCTCTCCTGCCCTCTTCTTCCCCCACCTTTCCTGTTACTACGTCCGGTGAGTGCACGTGGTCGCGCTCCAATGGGCGGCGAGGAAGCCAGCGAGCGCTCCCGGAGGGAAGTGTAGTGGCGGAGTCCCGAGCAACTGGGTGACTTTGGAAGCGCGCGAGAGGAGGAGGGGAGGGAGCGTCGAGGGCGGGGCTTGTTTGCTCACTTCCCAAGGAGGCGAGGTCCCGCAAAGAGGAAAGTTGAATTGTCTACTCCGTGACAAAAAAAGTGCATTTTGGATTCCGTGAAACAAAAAAAAAAAGAAGAAGAAGTGGTAAGGCTGTGCAGTGGTGGCGCTCCTATAGGCCGTTCCGCTAGGCGATGAAGCAGGAATGGTTTGGACTAAAAATACATTGGACGTGGATAGTAAATCTCTGCCCTTCAGTCAGGAATGTCCGCGAGAAGGCAAATATGCATCTAGTGTTGGCAAATTTCGCGGAAGAGAAAAGTAAAACTGCGCAGTATCAGAAATATGCGCATCGTTAGATCACTACGTGCAAGAACTGGAAAAAAAAAAAAGATTCGAAGTCACACAAAAATGACTTGGAAGACAGAAAGCGACACCTACCCCAAAAAAACAAACCCACGAGTCGAGGCTGGTTTAGTTTGAGGAGTGATACAAAGCTATCCCTATGTAGAAAGCGTATGATTTCTTCACTTACACTAAAACCTTGGTCATCCAGACAAGTTAAATGGTTCGGAAAGTAAGAGTGACAAAAAAGGTTGTGGTGGTTACCATTTTGTCCATTTGTTCAGTGAAGATCTGCAAACAAATGGGTTTAAAAAGGAGGAGTCCTAGGGAAGATAAAAGCGATCAATTGCTTCTGTTATGGTGGCTTAAATTTTAACCATAACAGGAGGGGTGCCGTTATGAGAGGCTTTTTTTTTTTTTTTGAGGGAAAACATGAAACTTTTTATTTTGGCTTGCAAGACATATTCATTCATTTTGGGAATCGAATATGAACCAATAGGTCTCTCTTATCTTGATTCAGTACGGGTGGCATGTGAGCTATAAGCCATTTAGATCTAGTCTTTGAAACGAAGGCAGATAGTTTCTCATCAAAGAAAAGAGCCATCATAATGTAGGGTACAAAGAGAACTGTCTTGGCAGTTTTACGAAATTTCGTTATTGAGATCCAGGATATTTCCTGTTGATTTTTTTTTCTTTGTTATAACATTTCCTCTTATTGCAATTCTAGTGAGAGGAATTTCAGTTACCAGCCATGAAGCTAACATAGTTGCTTTTTGTTTCCAGAACATTAAATTTTGGAATTTACTATTGATGGAGCATTTTGAAGCATTCCAAGCTAGTGGAACTAGTGTGTTAGCAGTACCTTTAAGTAGTTCTTAAGCAGAAATATATTGTGTGTGTGTATGTATGTGTTATGTACGTATGTATGTATGTATTGGTATTCAGCTTTTGTTGGGTATTTTCCCCACATTTATAGTTTGTGCTTTTAAAGTTGAAGCACGTCTTCCGTAGAATCTCATCTGCCATCATCAAGTCTGTATAGTGTTTCGTGCTTTGAGTCGACTTTCACAGCCGTTTCTGTTTTAAATTGTGTGCTAGCTTACGCTCTGCCAGAAGAATGGTGTTTTCTTCATCCTGATTGTGGGAGTCTTGGTCTGTTGTTTTATTCGTCGTTGCAGTTTGCTGTGTCTGCTTGATGGTGTTTCTAAATCTTCTGTCTGTTTTGTGGCTTTTTTTGTCTTGGTTGGCTGGCAACCTTGTTGTTTTCCTGTATTGAGAGGCTTTTAAGTGGGCTTGCTGTCCGAGTAAATGGACTTGCTATCATTATTTAGAGGCTAGGTTTCATCTGGGTGCTGGTTGGGGTGTGTTTGAGCTGTAGTATCAGAGGGAGGTCGTTTCTGCCCAGGTTTTGGTGGCTTGTTGCTATTAATTTTAGCAACAACGTTCTACAAACTTTAAAAAGTACAAACTATAATGACGCCTGTGAATAATACAGCCGAACAAGCTGAATACTTTCTGATAACTCTATGCTATCTTCTTGATCCTCATCAAATCATTCTGAAATGCGCCAATTCTAATCTCTCCTATGCTATCTATCTCACATCTATATCCTGCACTATGCATATATTCTTTCGCACGCACGAAGGGGTACTTACATGTAATGGTATTCAGCTTTGATTCTAGTTTGTAAGCAACGTTTCGGCGAATCTCACTGCCATCAACAGCTTCTGACATTGTGTTTGTCTGGGAGTCAGACTTTTACATCTTGATGTGATGCATGTTGTACTATATAGACAAAAATCAGTAAGTACTACGCATGCATCACATCAAGACTGCCTTCAAAACAGACAGAAAAATAGCTACCATCCTTAGAAACCCCAAAGAAAAAATTGACCTAGAAAACCAAGGCATATATGAAGTCCCCTGTGCATTCAGGCCCTGCCACATACATTGGGACAGGACCAATAGAAGAATAAGTACCCACCTGGATGAACACAAAAATTGCAGTAAAAAGCTGGGAATACACCTTCCTCACTAGTCCAACACATGAAGCCACAGTGCGTAGCATCAACTTCAATGGCACCAAAACTCTAGCCACTATAGAAAACCCCAGCCCAGAATTATCAGAGAAGCTATAGAGATGAAAAAAGACCTGAAGCATGAATAGAGAGATGATTTCACCCAGACTGTCAATCATGAAGCCTGCACTCTCCAAACAGAAAGATCTCCACACCACAAAACCAGGCAAAACACCTGGGCACAAAACCAGACTCCCCAACTTTAAACACACCCCACACCAGGGCACCCGATGAACCTAGCTTCCTAATTAAATGGATAGCTGTCAGTTTACTCGGAGCCAAGCCGCAACTAAAAAACCTCCAACTACAGGGAACACAATGTTGCCAGCAATCAAGACCCAAAAAAACAACAGAAGATATTAGAAACACCAATCAAGCAGAACAAACAGCAAACTCCAAGACCAATAAACACACAGACCAGACTCCCATCATCGGATGATAAAAAACATTCTTGAAGATCATAGCTGGCACCAAATTTATTATATAGAACGGTTTAAAAAGTCTGATCACCAGACGAAAACAATACAAAGCCTGATGATGGTAGAGAGATTCTGCCGAAAACGTTGCTACAACTTTAAAAGCACAACTACAATGACGTGGGATAATACCCGAAGGAAGCTGAACAGCACACATGTGAGTACCCACGAAAACTTTAAAAAAAAACCACAAATATATATATATGTATGTGTGTATGTATGTATGTGTGTATGTATGTATGTATGTTTCTGAGGTTGTATATATGAACCCCTATTTTCAACGGTGCTTTTTAAAAAGGTAACTGGACTTTGTTTTCCTTCTCATCTGAGAAGCTTCTTCAGTGCCTCCTCAGAAAAAAAAAAGCACCTTTGGGAAAGCAATGAACTAAATGACTGAGAATCTCCGCAGACATTGAACCACTATTACTTTATTTCTATTATTAGTCATTAAGGGAAGAGTCATGCCTAGATTCTGCAACTTCTATCATTTTATGAATTCAGGAAAATGAAGGCTAACATACCTAAAGATTCCCAGAGAAAAGCCATGTACTGAGTGAATTTATTATTCCATAAGCTCCACAGCATCCTATGTCTCCTACAAGCTATTGAATACATAATGCTCATTTCTCAACAATTTAGAATGGGGAGGTCCTCTAAAATTAAGATGGCTTTTCAAAGGCCGGGACTGCTAGAATATCAACTGAAAGGCACTTCATTTAAATATCCTATGTGCATTGTTGTATTTGTATTCCAAGTTTCTATAAAACTAACTTTTCTCTTCAGTCTGAATATTTTTTCTTCTTCCATATCTTTTGATACCATATTTCTGTACAATATCTTGGGTTTCTTTTTCAGAATGTTTAAGGTACATCTTAGAATTCAGTCGACAGCTACTTCTCATATGAAATATTTGAATATTTTGGGATATTCTGGTAGAGGGGTGAACATAACATCTAACCAGATTTCATTCTTTTGCCTCTGCTCCATCACCAACTTATTGCAAGGGTGGAGGGCAGATAAGAAAGTCATATTGATGAATAAATGATCTTTAGGCAAGCATCACAGTTATTTTAATTTTCACCAACCTGGTTTATAATCTGGTTTATAAAGTACATGTAACATTAAGACTGCCTCTCAAAGCTGTCAAGGTTTTCAGATTAGGGATTTAATAAAGACAGTTGCACCAACTGTATTTTGTTCAGCCTTTCTGTTCCTTGGATACTTGATCATGGGGCATTAGCAAAGGTAGGACATTGTCGTTTTATAGAATGGTAAACTTTTTTGATATATGGCCTTTCACAACTTGGATATCTCCAGCTGTATTGAACTTTATTTTCCATATTTCAGAAAATGATACTTCAAGTTGTAATTGGAGACAATAACTGTTTTCATATAACCCTCATAACTTGTTAGTGAGTTAACTTTTTAATTTGCACAGAAGAAGGAGAAATATATCTTTCACAACACTATAGCCAAACAAAGAATAATCCTAGTCAGTGTTGAGATTATTTCACTGACTGGTAATGTGTGCTAAATGAATGTATTCAGCTAGAGAACATAGGGTTGGTACAAACTAGCATAAAATGATGTGAAATAGGCTTAATGTAACAGTTTAGATTCAAAGGCAAAAAGGTGTTTTGGAATGCATGGACTATTCCCTTCATTGCAGCTGCCTAAAGCAGCACAATCCTAGAAGATGAATTTTAGATTTAAGACATTATTACATAATGCACTACTAGCAGGCGCTATTTTAATATTGATAAGAAAAAAAATAAAACTACCCTGTTTTTGCTTTTGTTTTCCAATGTAATGAAAAAATGTCATTTTTCTAATATTAGAAGTAATTAGAATTCCAAAACTAACTCAAAATTACATTTTCTGTTCTATTTCCCCAGATCTTATCAGTGATATCTTTAATATATAAAGACATTTTGTGGATGATTATACAGACTGCATAATCTATGGTTCACAAAAGCTTCCTTTCAATGATCAAGTAATTGTCAAATTGTAATTGTTGTGTCAACAAAACACAGTTATTTAATTTTAAGTAATCTTTATGTTTTGATATTATAGATTCCTCCATAAGGCTTGATGCAGTCCTTGATACAGAAAGAATTCCATATTTCTCTTGTATAAAACATATGGCAAAATTTGCAGAAGTAAAAACTAGAGAAGAATCTTGTCTGTTAATAGTTCTTCAAAAGAATGTTTAAGAGTCCCCAAAGAGGTCTACATAGTAAGAATATTGAAGGAGGGATGTAGCACTTTGTGTAGAAGTAGCAGGACTGGAAATTCCCAGCAATTTTAAGAGACACTGTCTTCTAATTCCATGGACAATAAATACAAATGGGAAGTAGAATGTTTCCAAAGCAACTGGCAAGTGTAGTTGGGTAATTTGAATCCTTGTCTTTCTTCTTACCTTATTCCAGGCTTGGTTTTACCGTGATTAACACTAGGAAAGTATACTCACAAGTGGCTGTTTTGCTAATATTCTCTGTGATATGATGACGCTTCTATAAATATGATCACAAAACATGAGAAAGGATCTTGGCACTATACATACTGCTTATTTGCAGTCAACATTGCTTTTTATCCCTGTTATGCTCTGGGCTACCAATCATTTGCATACCTTAGGAGATAGGATCAGTCACCATCTCCATGGAAATGTAATCCAAGTATTGGATACTATCTTCATGAGATAAATTACAGCATACCTTTTGATACACTGATTTTTTTTCCTTAAAGAGTATGCAGAATGCTGGGCATTTGCCCACAAGATATTTACACTTTTTAAATATATAAATAGATGGAAAACTAAAAGATAATACTAAACGTGCATATGCATATTCTGTATTAAATATTGTGGCAAGGCTGGAAAAATTATTTTAAAGTTTTGTAACAAGTAAGCAAAAACACAAATGAAGATATGACCAAAATCAATGCAATATTTTAATAGCTTTTTTGTTCTATTATCTTTAATACTTATTAAAAAAACAGTTTGCAATTCTCGGATGCACCAAACCTGAATGAGGTAGGATTTTTGAAAGTGTAAAAGCAACACCTATTAATATATTGAAATAATTCCTTACAGATTCTTTGTGAACTTCATAGACAAGATTTCCTAGGTAAATGAGCAAGAAGCTTGGAGGAGAATTTGTCCCTATATTAAAACTATCCATCATGCATAGATGCATTAGTGCTGTTATCTAAAATTAGAGAACATTAAACTCTCAGATGGATGATTGCATGTGTCTTAACTATTGATCACAACTATATAGGAGTAGTTTGTCGTGTACCACTGAATCAAAGGCTTTACAGAAGTCTATGTAGATTGCGTCTATTGCTTTGCC